>PVHX01003143.1:0-149432 GCA_004024805.1 Geosciurus inauris
TTTTTTTTTTTTTTAATATTTTTTAGTTGTCAATGGATCTTTATTTTATTTATTTATATGTGGTGCTGATATTCAAACCCAGTGCCTCACACATGCAAGGCAAGTGCTCTACCACTGAGCCACAACCCCAGCCCCACTTGTGGTCTTTTTAATGCCATTCTGACTTGATTGAGATGGAATCTCAGTGTAGTTTTAATTTGCATTTATCTAATTGCTAGTGATGGTGAACATTTTTTCATATATTTGTTGACCACTTGTATTTCTTCTGTGAAGTATTTATTCAATTCCTTTGTCCATTTATTGGGTTATTTGTTTTTTGGTGTTAAGTTCTTTTAGTTCTTTGTATATCCTGGAAATTAATGTTCTATCTGAAGTACAGGTGGCAAAGATTTTCTCCCATTCTGTAGGCTCTCTGTTTACATTCTTTTTTTAAAAAAAAATATTTATTTGTTTAGTTGTAGATGGACAGAATATCTTTATTTTATTCTTATGGGGTACTGAGGATCGAACCCAGTGCCTCACACGTGATAGACGAGCACACTACCACCATAACCCTAGCCCTCTGTTTACATTCTTGATTGTTTCCTTTGCTGTGAAGAAGCTTTTTGTTTGATATCATCCCATTTATTAATTCTTGATTTTAGCACTTTAGGAGTCTTGTTGAGGAATTCATTTCCTAAGCTGACATGATGGAGATTTGGGCCTACATTTTCTTCTAGCAGGGTCTCTGGTCTAATGCCTAGGCCCTTGATACACTTTGCGTTGAGTTTTGTGCAGGGTGAGAGATAGGGGTCTAATTTCAATTTGTTACATATGGATTTCCAGTTTCCCCAGCACCATTTGTTGAAGAGGTTATCTTTTCTCCAATGTATGTTTTTGTCATCTTTGTCTAGTATGAGATAACTGTGCTTATGTGAGTTTTTCTTTGTGTCTTCTATTCTGTTCTATTGGTCTTCATGTCTGTTTTGGTGCCAATACCATGCTGTTTTTGTTACGATTGCCTTGTAGCATAGTTTAAGGTCTTGTATTATGATGCCTCCTGCTTCACTTTTCTTGCTAAGGATTGCTTTGGCTGTTCTGGGTCTCTTATTTTTCCAAATGAATTTCATGATTGCTTTTTCTAGTTCTATGAACAATGTCATTGGAACCTTAATAGAAATTGCATTAAATCTGTATAGTGCTTTTGGTAGTATGGCCATTTTGACAACATTTATTCTGTCTATCCAAGAGCATGGGAGATTTTTCCATCTTCTGAGGTCTTCTTCAATTTCTTTCTTTAATGTTCTGTAGTTTTCATTGTAGAGGTCTTTCACCTCTTTTGTTAGATTGGTTCCCAAATATTTATTTATTTATTTATTTTAGGCTATTGTGAATGAGATAGTTTTCCTAATTTCTCTTTCAGCTGCTTCACCATTGGTGTATAGGAATGCAATTGATTTGAGTGTTAATTTTATATCCTGCTACTCTTTGTCTCTTTTTACCATTTTTTACTTGAAGTCAATTTTATCTGACATAAATATAGCTATTCCCACTTACTTTTCATTTTCATTTCATGGAATGTTTTTTCCAACCCTTAATTTTTAGACTGTGTGTGTTTTTACCAATGAAGTGCTTCATTTGAGGTTATTATTCTTTTTTTTAATTTTTATTTTTATTAGTTTATTTAATTGCATTTCAAGTCATAGCACATATATAGAGCTCAGTTTTTCCATTTCTCTGGTTGCAAACCAGATAAAGTTACAGCAATTGTGTTTTCATACATGCACCAAGGGTAGTGATGATGATCTCAATCAACCATCTTTACTATACCCATTCCCCTTTCCTGCCCCCCGCCTTCCCCATGTTGCGTCCAGTGTTCCTCTATTTCTCTTATGTTTCCCGAGGTTATTATTCTTAAGTAAGGATTTACTCCTACAATTTTGCTAATCGTTTTCTAATTGTGTTGCATATTTTTATTCTTTTCTCTTGTATTGTGTTTGCGTGTGTGTGTGTGTGTGTGTGTGTGTGTGTGTGTTGGTTTTCTGTAATGATTGATTTGATTTTCTTTTCTCTTTTTCATTTGTATATCTGTTTTACTGGTGAGTTTTATTGGTGAGTTTTATTCTTCTGTGTGTAGTTTTATTCTTTCATGATGGTAGTTACTGTCTTTTTACTTCTAGACAAAGGACTCCCCTAAATATTTTTTTGTTGAACTAATCTAGTGGTGATGAATTTCCTCAAGTTTTTATCTTAGAAAGTATTTCTTCTTCATTTCTAAAGGAAAGCTTTATGGTTATAATATTCTTGGTTGGCAGGCTTCTTTTTGTTTTTTTCTCTAGAACTTTGAATATAACATTCCATTTCCTCCTGGCTTCTAAGGTTTCTGTTAAGAAATCTGCTGTTAGTCTAAAGGTTGAAGGAATCTATAAATGTTACTTGGCACTTTTGCTGTTTTTGCTTGGTTCTTTTTGTCTTGGATTTTTTTGTTTTGAGGAGGTGGCTAAAATAATTTCATTGAGGGAACTGGGGATAAGGGGTAAGTACTGAAGAAGTGTGAAAAGGACAATGAAATCTGACATCCTTGGCAGGGCTGGATCTTGCCATTGCTGAAAACTTGTCTTGGTTTTTTTTTCTTTTGAACCAGGGGTTTGAACCTGGGGGCACTATACCAATGAGCTAGATCCCCAACACTTCTTAATTTTTATTATATACACATTTTTAAGTAAATTCCTGAGGCTATAATTGCTAAGATTACAGGCATGCACTATGCCCAGCTTTGTCTTGGAGATTTGACAGTGTGGTTATAAAATGCCCTGGTGAGGGTCTTTTTTTGGTCAAATCTATTTAGGATCCTCTGAGCCTCTTGGAATTGGTTTTCCATCTTTCCCAAGATTAGGGAAGTATTCAGCTACTACTTCATTGAATAGGGTTTCCATGCCATTTCCCTTCTCTTTGCCTTTGGAAACTTCACAATTCAAATATTTTCTTTCCCATAAGTCTTGGGGGCTTTCTTCATTCCTTTTGCTTTTCTTTTCCTTTTTTCTTTCTTTTCTTTTCTTTTTTTTTTGGGGGGGGGGGGACTGGGATATTTCAAAACACCTATTTTCAACTTCAGAAATGCTTTTTTCTAGACCAGAGTGGTGGTGCATACCCATAGTCTCAGCAACCTGGAAGGCAGAGAGGGGAGGATGGCAATTTGGAGACTAGCCTGAGAAATTTTGCAAGACCATCAGCAAGTTAGCACTTTAGACCCTGTCCCAATATTTTAAAAAATTTTAAAAAGGAGTGGGGATGTCACTCAGTGATATACTGCCCTGGGTTCAAGCCCCAGAACCTCACCCCCATATTCATTGTAACCCTCTGTTAGTGTAATGGAACGTCTGTGGGGCCCCAAGAATGGGGCTATGCAGGAACTTCTGTTTCCTAGGGCAATATCAATTATGACAGTGGCTCCATTCCTGAGATGATGACACAATCTGGGTTGTGGGGATTGGGAGGAGACAGTGTTAATTCTCATTCTGAGGCAAAGCTACTGTTGAGACTCCAGGTAGATCCCTAACTGGGCTCCAAGCCTGTGACAACCATGAAACTCTCTCACAGATAGTATTGCTGTGGCAATTGGGTATGCCTAGATTACCTTATTGATTCTTTCCCCATGCAATGGGGAGTCCCCCCAACCAGGGAGACAAAAGTCATAGTTGCCAATGCATTTTATTCTCCCTATGCCACCATCCCAGGTCTCCTTGTCTTAAAGTGTTCCTCTCTCTCCTTTGCTGAGTTGCTAGTGTTCCCTCTCTGCCACTCACCTCAAAATGCAGCTTTCATTTGCTATTTTTGTTTTGTTTGGTTTGGTATTGGGGGATTAGAGAGTTGAACCCAGGGGTGCTTAACCCTGAGACACATCCCCAGCCCTTTATATCTTTTATTTTGAGAGAAGGTCATGCTAAGTTGCTCAGGGTCTCACTGATTGCTGAGGCTGGTCTCAAACTTGTGATCCTCCTGCTTTAGCCTCTGTAACTACTGGGATTACAGGTTTGTGCCACCATCCCCAGCTCATTTGCTGTTTTGACTCTTCTTCGTGAAGGAGGAAGTGAGTGATGAGCACCTCTACTTGGCCATCTTGGAATTATGTTTTATTTTCTGTGTCTGATCATTCCTATAACTGTAATCCTTAAGGGTTTGAAACTGAACATTGTTAATTTTGTTGATTCTGTTACCAAAAGCTCAATCTTTTTCACCAAAACCAATCCAATAATGAGGATACAGTTTTGAGAAAAATAAAACTTCTTTTTATTGCTTTGCTAGCAAAGGAGAAACACAAGGGATTCCTGTCCCAGAGGCTGTGATTCTGCCCATCTCGGGGAATAGGGGTTTTTAAACAGGTGAATCAAAGGCTATATTCCACATGTTCTCTGTCAGATTTGCAATTCTTTTGTGAATTTGGGAGACAGTCATTTCTGAGATCTTCTGGTGCCATCCCCAAAATTTGAATTACTTTGTTCCTGTGGTGGGTGTGTGCTCAAGGACAGATAATTCTCCCTAGGATGGGGAAGAAGTAAGCCTGTTTCCTCTAAGAGTGGTGAAGGGGGAGAGATTAGAGAGGAGAAGGGAGAGAGGAAGAGGAAGAAACTTGTCCTTTTGAAAATAAATTGCAGTGAAAGAGCATCAAGAGTTATATTCAAAGCATAAAGTGTACTACTGTTATAATTCTTGCTCATGATGGCTTTGTTATGGATATATTTTGTGATTTTTGATTGTGAATTCATGCTCTTTGCAATTTTAACTGTGATAATTCTTTGAAAATTTGTTGCAAAGTACATCTGTTAGAAAAGGTTGACATTTGATTCTGCTAGGTCAATTTCTGTCTTGGAGTTTCTCAGGCCACAAAGACAACATGTATTCTAACTGAATTTGAGTGACCTTGGGCTTATGTTAGGAATTTTCAGGGACATGTTTTTTCTTTTCCTCTTCTCAGAATTAATACAAAGAATTGATGCAAAATCTTTCTATAGGGAAGGTTTTTTTTTTACAATTTGCTGACATAAAGTTTGCTTTTCAGAACAAATATCTTCCAATAGTGTGACCTATACAAGACAAAGAAATAGAAATAAATAGAAATAGGCAGATGATTTCAGGCAAAAGCCAGCTCAATGCTTTTGTCAGTATAAATAATACATGTGGGGGCTGGGGTTGTAGCTCAGTGGTAGAGCACTTGCCTAGTGTGTGTGAGGCACTGGGTTCTCTCAGCACCACATATAAATAAATAAAATAAAGGTCCATCAACAACTAAAACAAACAAATTTAAAAATGCAAATGGCACCCCCTAAGGGTGAATGAATTTCAAAAAGATACTTTTTCTTACCAAATTGATTCAAACCTTGAGGAACTGTGTTGGTCATGTATTACTTCACTTTTCACCTTGAAAGGGAGCTCAACTTTACCACCCTGTATGGAGGTCTGTGCCAGCTTTAGCATTCGCTTATCTTTTGGGATTTGCCCTTCCTCTAGACTTCCTAATCTCTTACTTTACCTTTTCTACTAGGCTCAGCCATATATGTAAAACATGTTTAAGAACATTACATCCATCGTTTTTAGGTGTTCTGGTAATTTTCCTCTGACTTCCAAATCTGTCAGATTGTAGGAAATATAAGTTACTTCACTCATCTTCAGTTAGGTTCATTCTTTTTATTCTTTTGACAAATATTTAATGAAGGAGGCTTATTTGAACCACTGTATTTGGAACTAAAATACAATAGTATACAAACAAAATTCCCTCCATTCATAAAGCCTATAGTTGCATAGCCCTTAATTGTTTTCTGGGTGCATTTTTCATCTTCCTACTTTCTAGGAAGGTTTTTCCCTGGAGAGTTGGGGTCACAGGCAGTAATAGCATAACTTAACCTTAAAAATTGTCCTTCATGTGTTTTCCAACAAGTAGAACACATATGTATGCCTTGGGGAGCCAAACAAAACCAAACTGAAGGGCGATACTTTGCCAATACCAACTTTCTACCACAGCAACTTTCTACTACACATCTGTTTCAAATAAACTAAGAACCACTCCCAAGACAATTCATTTTCTAAGTGGAGGAATTTGTTTGCTTAGAAACTTCCACATTATAATTCCAATTCCACTATTACCACTATTTCCAGGGGTTATTTAACAAACCAATAGCCTGACATGGTGGTGCACAACTGTAATTCCAGCAATTTGGGAGCTGAAGCAGGAGGATGGGAAGTTTGAGGCCACCCTGGGCAACTTAGTGAGACCCTATCTTTTTTTTTTTTTGGTACTGGGGATTGAACTCAGGGGCACTCGACCACTGAGCCATATCCCCAGCCCTATTTTGTGTTTTATGTAGAGACAGGGTCTCACTGAGTTGCTTAGCACCTCGCCATTGCTGAGGCTGGCTTTGAACTCGCGATTCTCCTATCTCAGCCTCCCTAAGTGCTGGGATTACAGGCTTGAGCCACCGCGCCCGGCTCAGTGAGACCCTATCTTAAAATAAAAATATAAATAGGGCTGATGGTGTAGTTTAGTGATAACTTACCTCTGCGTTCAATCCCCAGTAGTGCAAAACAAAATTAACCAGTTAGCTCTGGGCTATGCCAATATTGTAAGCAAACCCCATATAATTCAGGGGATTACTCTTCTAATTTTTCTCTTGGTACTTTCTTTTTTTTAATATTTGTTTTTTTTTTAGTTGTATGCAGACAGAATATCTTTATTTTATTTTTACGTGGTGCTGAGGATCGAACCCAGTGCCTCACGCATGCTAGGCGAGCACGCTACCACTGCGCCACAACCCCAGCCCTTCTCTTGGTACTTCTATTCAACAATCTCTTCTGCTACTATGGTAGTTGTTGATGGGTTGCTAAGAACTCTTACAAATTCTGTTCCACTGGTGAGGTACCTCACAGTTGCTCCAAAGAATTTGTTTTTTGCTGTCATGCAACATCTGAAGTTGTCTATGGTATTGATTGTGGTCTAGTTTTGTTTGTCCAACAAAGTCCAATGACATTGCTTCAAGGCCATTTTCCTCCTCAAACCCATGTCTATTAAGTGGACATTAGAAATACAGTTTCTCTTTAATCTAACAGCCTTTTCGTAGTCACTGGCTGGGAGAGAACTCAGGCATGGCAAGTTGACTGTCTGCAGCGTGGGCTAGGGAGGGTTGGGGAGGGGTAGGGAGGTGTGGTGGGAGGGCCGTATGCACTTTTTAAAGTCTGGTGTTTTGTCTCAGTCATTTCCCATAGTAGGACACTGGCTTGTTTCCTACTCATTGGGTGTTCATGCTTATAAGGTCTTTCCAGTCTTTCCCCTATCTTAGGCTGTTTATGTCTGTGAATTAGCCTGCAAGCTTCTCTTTTGACCCCAGTAATCCTTTACCCAGTGACGATTAGACACACCTAAAGGCTGTATCACCCTTCTCTATTTATCACTGAGAATTAAAGTAAAACATCATTTCCCTAAACTTATTCTGTGGTTCATTTGCAAATTAAATTGTGATAAAGCTGGGGATATAGCTCAGTTGGTAGAGTGCTTGACTCACATGCATAAGGCCCTGGGTTCAATCCTCAGCACAATAAATAAATAAATAAGAAAAAAGAAAAAATTGTGATAAAATGTGGCTCAATAATATTTGTATATTAATATAAAAATATTATTTTATCTTCGTAGTTCACATATAGTCTAGAATGGCAGAGACTAAGAATATTCTCTGTTAAGTAGTGAAAATAATTTGAGGGCAGAGATAGGAACCAAGATTCCTGACTCCTTTTACCAGATTTATTATTTACCACACTATGAACTCTAGGATAGCAGACACCACATATAATCCATGTTTGTATGTCCAGAATATGCCATAAGGCTTGGTATATAGTAATATTCAGATGATTAATCTGAAATAATCTACCTTTGTTGTATAGTTTTCAAATGTAGCTTTTCTGGGATTTTTCTTGCACTTATTCTATTTCTGTTTTCAGTTCCAGGAAGCAGTGGATCATGAGATCCTATAGGCAGCAACCGTGGAGGTGTGGTTTCAGCCTAAGGGAATTAGTTTGTCCATGCCTCTTCCTGTCATTGAGCCAAATGAAACAGGGGTGTGTTTGTAGCAAAACTCCAACTATAATTGAGGGAATACCTCTGTTTGGCAGCTTTAGATGCCTGTATCACCCATAGTGGCTTTTCAAGAGAAGCTTACCATTACTTACAGTAACTTAGATGGAAAAGGGAACTTGTGATGCTTTTTGATGGAAAACCTGTGGAAAATGTTACTGGAAATGGAAATGAGAAGAGTTGCTTGAGGGTAGTCTTTTTTGTTGTTGTTGTTAAGAAGGATTGAACCCAGGGCCATTTAACCACTGAGCCACAACCTCAGCTATTTTTTTTTTTTTTTTGTATTTTATTTAGAGACAGGGGTCTCACTGAGTTGCGTGGGGACTAGCTAAATTGCTGAGGCTAGCTTTGAACTTGTGATCTTCCTGCCTTAGCCTCCCGAGCTGCTGGAATTACAGGAGTGCACTGCCTCGTCCAGTGAGGGTAGTCTCTAATACTAGACTAGAAGAGCAGGTGAATTGTTTACAAAGATGGCCGCCCATGTTTTTTTCCCATCACTGTATACACATTCTAGTTCTCCTATTAAGAGGTGAAGTCTAGGATCCTTCTTTTTGAATTGGGGCTGGTCCTCTGACATCCGCTGACCAACAGAATGGGACCAACAGAATGTATGACTTCTGGACTTAGTCTTTGAGAACTTGCAGATTTTGCTTTTATTCTGTTGGAAACAAGGTGCCACATAAAAAAGTCTGAGTAATCCTACAAAAGGGTCCACATAAAATTAGAGAGACAGAGGCAGAAAAAGACACAGACAGAAACACACATACCCCCACACACTGTGAGGATGAGAGTCCATGTTTGTCAGCTTTTTTGCTGCTGTGATCCAAAGATCCAACAAGAAAATTTTAGAGGAGGGGAAAGTTTATTTGGGGCTCACCATTTCAGAGGTGTCAGTCCAAATGTGGCCAACTCCATAGCTAAAGGCCTGAGGGAGGCAGAACAGAATGGTGAAAGACCATGGCAGAGGAAAGTAGCTTAAGACATGGCAATCAAGAAGTAGCTCCACTCAACAGGGACAAAATATAAACCCTAAAGGTTTGCCCCCCGCCCCCGCCCCCCCATGCACCTCCTCCAGCCACATCCTACTTGCAGACAGTTACTGCCTAGTTCATTCATATCAGTGGATCAATCTCTTATAATCTAATCATTTCACCTCTGAATGTTCTTGCATAGTATCACATAAGTATTGGGAGGGGCATCTCATATCAAAACCAGAACTGGTCTACATGGCAGATAAATTAGATACTCAGTTAACAGCTAGTAGCAACTGTCAGGCATGTGAGTGAAGCCCTCTTAGGTCCTTTATCCACAACTGAGCCTCCCAGTTGACACTACATGGATCCAAGAAGAGCTATTCTTCTGAGCCCTGCTTTGAATTCCTGCCCCAGAGAACACTGAGCAATAACATGGTTGTTTTTAGTCACCAAGTTTTGGAAAGTTGCCAACAAAAACTGTTTCAAAGATAGGTCAGGTGACAGAGTGACAGAGTGACTCCTACAAGGGTGCTTGGGCAAATTTTTTTTTTTTTTTTTTTAACTGAGGATTGAACCTATGGGCTCTTTACCACTGACCTACATCCCCAGCCCTTTTTCATTTTTTTATTTTGAGACAGGATTGTGCTAAGTTGCTTAGAGCCTCACTGGTTGCTGAGGCTGGTCTCGAACTTGCGATCCTCCTGCTTCAGCCTTTGGAGTCTCTGGTATTGCACCCAGCTCTGTGATATCTTTGTTGCTCATGGTGGGGGACTTCACATACTCACAGTGAAGTTTGATAATGCCTTCATCAAAAGACTGAGAGAGACCACTCTTCTTGCTTGTGGACCATGCACAACAAGGGCTGGCTTTCAACCCAGTGCCACTTCAATACAAGCTTGGCACCTAGAGGCACAAAGGTAAAAGACAAAAATCACCAATAGAGTGAGATCACACCTTCTCAGGGGCCATGCCTCTGCCACTGAGTTTCTAAGTAAGGGCATTAGGAAGACTGGCTTTGCTTGTAGGTGGTATCCAGGATTGAGGCTGTGATCCTAAATCTGGATGTGGTGACTCCTAGGTCTGGTATCTAGATTCCTGTTTTGTTCTGTTAGTCCCTTGACTATTGCTACAATTTATCTAGTGGGAAGTCCCAGTCTCATTCTTATCAATTTGTTTTCCTAGGGATTAATATTCTGCCCTTGAACTGTAGCCTGGTAGTCCTGCCAGTATCTCAACCTGCTTGCATCTCTGAATATCACCTGTTCAGGAATTTGTCCTCCTTTCTTTCCCTGTTAGACTTCTTTGTTTGTCTGGACTACCACCTGTTGTTTGCTAACATCTGTATATACTACGTTGTTCCACCTGTTTTTTCCCTTCATATCCTTATAGCTCGTGGAACTTGATTTTTATTTTACCCTCAGTTTCTGCCACTGAATCCTCTCATTCCATTGAATTGTTGGAGCCAAATAGGTCTATGTCCAAAACAAGGAGTCTTAATTCTTCTTTCAATAGCCTTTACATGTTATATATTTGATAACAATCTTTTAATGACCTTTAACTATCTCTTTAGGTTATATCTTATTGGCTCCCACATTACCAAGGTCATTCACTTATGGACGTAAGTTAGCTTACTCTTTTTAAAAGTAGCATATAGAAGTGATTTGGGGCTGGGCATGGTGGGGCAGGCCTGTTATTCCAGTGCCTTGGAAGGGTGAGGCAAGATGATTACAAGTTCAAAGCCAGCCTCAGCAACTTAATGAGGCCCTAAGTAAATTATATAAAGGGACGAGGATGTGGCTCAGTGGTTAAGTGCCCCTGGGTTCAATCCTTGGTACCAAAAAAAAGAAGTGATTTATATACTTCAACAGAGAATATTATCCAGATCTCATTTCCTATGACATGGGTAGTATATTTTATTATGTATGCATATATTTCTTATTATGCTGAAGTAGCATTTTAAAGAGGTTTTATCCTGGATGGATGGAGATTTCATGGGGCCCTAAAGTCTACATGACTAAGCCATTTGTCCTGTTGCATGCCCAGAGTCCCAGCTACTTGGAAGGCTGAGGTGGAAGGATTGCTTGAGCCCAGGAGTTCAAGGCCAGCCTTGGCAGCATGGTGAGACCCACTACTGCCAAAACAAAATGAAACAAATAAACAAAACACAAACATGAAAGCAAACAAAAATCCACTTATATGACTTGAGGAACCCTTTATAATACAAAATGAAATATAAAATTACAAATATTTGATTTCATTATAAACCTGCTTCGAATTTCATAATAGTATTGTTTCATAAAATTCTATTATGGTTTAGGACTTAAATGTCCCCCAAAAGATCATATGTTGAAAACATGGTCCTTAGCTGATGTTGCTATCAGGAGGTGGTGGAAGCTTTAGGATGTAGGGCCTGGTTGGACACAGTAAGTCAAGAGGGGTTTGCCCTTGAAGGGGTTATTGGGACCCTGGCCCCTTCCTCTTGCTCTCTTTTTGCTTCACTGACAGCTATAAGGTGAGCAGCTCTTCTCCACTACGTTCCCCTCCATGACTTTTTGTCTTACCACAGGCCCAAGCAACAAGGGTCTGATGATCATAGATTGAAACCTATGAAACCGTGAACAAAAATAAATCTTTCCTCTTTATAAGTTACCTTAGGTGTTTTGTCATAGTAACTAAAAACCAACACAAATTCCTAGCCCTTTGGCAGAACTTTGTGATCAGGATTCAACTCTTTTAGCACACCTTATTAAATTTAACTTAATTGTGTACTTAACATATGCGATTGTGATAAAGTCAATCAACACATGGAAAGGATTTAGAACAATGCCTTACAAAACAAAGCACAAAATAAATATTAGCTATTATTTTTACTGCTTACTAGAAGAATCTTACCAGGTTATTTATCTTCCCAGCTCTTTCCTCTTTGATGTAATGGGGATACCTGACTTCCCTTTTTTATAGGGTTTTTGTGAGGATCAAATGATAAAATGATTGTGTTTTGTTACCTGGAAAGCATCAAACATATGGTATGTATTGTTATTGAGGCTTCATTTGACATTGTTAATTTTAAAAAAGGTTAAGTTTAGGAAAGAAAAGGAGACTGGCAGAGATGGAATCACTGAAGATCTCACTAGAGGTGGGAGGAAGCAAAGAAGAGTTGCCTGTGTGGCAGATTCTGGAGACAGTGAGCTGGGCACCCTGACACCAGTCTGACATGAAATGTTCAGAGAAGACGAAATAAGCAGATTCTAAGGGTCTAATTGTGCAAAAGAAAAGAACTAGAGGAGGCTATCCTGCGTGTTTGTGTGTGTGTGTGTGTGTGTGTGTGTGTCCTTCCACAATTTGGCACAACTTAGTTTTTTTCCTAGACACTGCTTCAGGCCTGTCATGCTTTGCAATCCAGGTTCCCAGGCCTGTGCCTGGAGAATTCCTACTCTAAGGCTGAGCATAAATGTCTCTCCTCCATGGTGTTTCCCCAATCCCTCCTGTCCCTCTCACACTAAGAATAAATGGTTCCTTTTCAAGTCTTTTCAGTGAAAGCACTTCTTTCACTCTAGACTGAGCGGACCCAGTTTTCCTTTTTATGTGTCTCCTGGACCTATTTTACTGTGTACCACGGAACAGGCGCTCAATGAAGGTTTAGGCAGTGAATGTACTTTGAAGAAATAACTTTTAAAAGTTGAGAGGGCATTTAAGGCCAGGATTCGCAGCAAGAACGCCTTGCACAAACGCAATAGCAGTCATTATCTGGGGCGGCTCTGAGGGCGAAACGCGCCGCCCCAGCGGGGTACCCGGTGGCGGAGCTCCGCAAATCCCGCGGGAAGGGTTGCTGCAGGCGGCTGGAGCCGGGGTGTGGCTTGCGCTAGGGGGCGTGGCTTGCCCGCGGGGGTTTCCGTGCCGGGGGCGCGTCGGGAGGGGCTGCGGGGAGGGGCTTCCGCCGCCAGGGGGCGGGGCCGGCGCGCCGAATCCTCTGACGGCCCCAGCCAGGGAATTTCAATTTGAAACCTAGCGGTGGGAGGAGGCAGGCGAGCTGGCTCGCGGCTGGCTGGGACAGAAGCGGGACGGGTCCCCTGGGCCGGTGAGCTCCTGTGGTGCGGTGTTGGGGTAAGGAGGCGTGCTGGGCTGCGCAATGGCAGGCTCAGGGAGCGGGTCCCGGCCTGGGCAGCTAGTCTCCGCGGAACTGCAGGGGCGGCTCGAAATTTTTCCTCTGGCTGTAGCTGGGAAGCTGATCCTGGGCAGGAAGCGGTGGCGGGACAGTCTCACCCGGAGGCGGGGGAGGGGGACTAGCTTTGGGATATTCTGCGGCTTCCTCTCTTTCTCTCCATCATCGCAACCCGACTGCGCCGCGGGGTCTGCGTCCTGTTGCTTCAGGCCGGATCCCGCCCCTCTGCGGTCGTCCGCTCCCGCTTCCCCGCGGAGTCTGCAGAGGTGGAGGCGTGGTGAGGGCCGCGCGGTCTCCCCGGCTGCGGTGGGCTCAGGGTCACGCGCCTGGGGCCCGGGAGCAGCAGCGGAGGAATCCGGCTCCATCCCCGGCGCGGAGACTGCGGGGACTTGGCGCGGGGGTGCCCTTCAGGAGGATGGTTTTGGGAGGGGACACGCGGGCGCGCGGGGATTGCGGGGAGTGGTGAGGGCGGCGCGCCAGCCCCACGCGCGGCGCGGGTCGGCTCGGAGTGGGCTGTCGGCGGTGGAGAGGGACGCGCACTCGACCCTCACAGTTCCGACACCCAGCTACCTCACCACAGATGGCTGCTTTTTCTCCTCCTGCGCCGGGGGCGGAGGGTTGGGAACAATTTTAGGTGAGCTGCAGGGGAAGGACGAGGAGGAGAACATAAGGAGCCGGCGGGATTGAAATTGGCTTCGGGAGACGTTGCCCACAGCAGCCCGACGCCTGTGGTGGACGTTAGTCTATACTTCCCCAGATGCCAGCCTCCCTTTAGGTCAAGTTATTTTGGTGAGGTTTGCTTGTGTTATTAGGGGAGGGGTCTCTGTGTGGCGGCCTTTCTACAGTCGTTTCGAGGACGCCTTTAATTTCTCGTCACCACCACAGCTGTCTCCGCGTTTGGGAGCCCAGAGTGGGTTGAAGGGAAGGTGGAACCTAGAGGAGCTGTGAATCTATTTTCTCTTTTCTGAATCACATCTTTTTCTAGTTTCTTGAACTTCTTGCATATCAAATGGTATGTGTGTGCCAGGCGTTTTTGTTAATGTTATTTAAGCTTTTTTCCTTTTTTTCGTGACGTTCAGTTTTCCTTCATTCTTTTATTTTCTTCTTTCCTTTATCTCCCTCTCCCCGTTTTTGTTCTTTCATCAGAATACATTACTTGTATATTTTCCATGTATAACACTGTATTGAGAATTAGCATTTTAGTTACTGTCTTGTCACCTTTCCTCTCGGGCTTAGCACTTGAGGAAAACTGAGTCAGTTTTGGCTTGGGAGGCTGGGATTTAGAATTCTCAATCTCTGAAGAGGTTTTACTGGAGAACGAATAGTGCAAAATTCTTTTCAGTTTCCCTTTGCAGTCTTTTGCTGTAAGAAATCACTGGCTTGCTGTTGCAGTCACGATGAAACTGCATTGCAATGTCAGTGTTGGATTGTGATAAGGGCCAACTCAGTCCCTCCATCAGGCTGCGAGTTTGACACAACTTTTAAAGAGCTATGCTGTGTCACCTGTCAGAGCTGGAGTAATCATTTGTACAATTTGAAAACCACCATCAAGGCTCAGATATCTACTCTTTAGAGGTTTATTGGAGAACTGTACAAGTGGTAATGGTTTGGAACAATGGTGTGGATTTAGGGCTAATTTAATCCTATCCTGTCTTCCTCACTTATTGGGCAGAATTCCCACTGAAGTCAGTAGTGGTCTTGTGTGCAGACAGACTGCTGAGAACAAGAGGCTGCTCATTAAGAGTAATAGGAGGGGACAGTTTCTTTCCTTTTAAAACATCCCTCTTAAAGAAAGACCTAGTCATAACAGTTCTTTATCTGTTACCTCTGTTAGAAGTAGTTTTTCCACTGTGTGCAAAATCCTTGGAAAGAAAATGTGTAGATGAATTGAGCCACCAATGCTCACACTCTTTGAAATCTAAATTGGATGGGGTAGTTGTTTAAAAAGATGGAAAGTGATGAAAAATCATTTACCAGTAATAATTTTACTAGGATTTCAGTAAAATATTTGCTGTTCTGTGTAAAAAAACAAACTGCTGTGGAATGTTTTGCAGCAATTAGGTGTGTGTATTTTAAAATCTGAAATTTAAGTCGAAAGAAGCAAATTTGGAGATGTAGGAGAGGAATCTGAAGGGGTGGCTCACCAAAAGATCACTGCAAAGCTGGGTGTGGTGGTGCATGCCTGTTATCCCAGCAATTTGGGAGGCTGAGACAGGAGAATCACGAGTTCAAAGCCAGCCTCAGCAACTTCAAGGCGCTAAGTGACTCAGTGAGACCCTGTCTCTAAATAAAACACAAAATAGGGCTGGGGATGTGGCTCAGTGGTGGAGTGCCCCTGAATTCAATCCTTGGTACCAAAAAAAAATTACTGCAAGTAAAAAACATGGAAACTCAGAAGCTCTTGCTGTGTTTGGAATCCTAACTTTAGTGTAGCTTGCCCACTTACTTACACATTCCTGAGGAGTTAGTGACTGTCAGAGCCCATCATTAGATGTGAGAACTCTGAGCTTTCCAAGTTAGCTTTATACTGATCTGAGTTGGTGAGCATGTCAGGGTTTTTTTTTTTTTTTTTGCTTTTTAGCATAACGATCTTGTGGTTTACCCTTTCCAAATTACCAGTTCTGAAGAATTGAGTTTAGAAAACCTAACCAGTGACCAGAATGTAAAAATAGATATTTAAAAATCAGAACCACGTCCACGTGTACTACCCAACACTTGCTTTCAACTAAAAATACTTGCAAAGATGACAAAGCAGTCCTCAACCAAAATATTTATTGGTAAAATTTCTCTGTAGTTAGTAATATTGTATAGTTATGTTTAACATCAAGTTCTGCGCTTAATCACCACTCTCATATTACTGTGGCTAGTGACTTAGTTTTTATCTTTGCCATTTTATTTAGAAATGTGGGGTTTCTATTTTATATAGCGGAATGCTAAATATTAAAGGTTTGATTTTGTTTCCGTTCCCATAGGAAAGCATGAACTTTTTTCTTTATAATTTGAATTGAAGTAGTCTGTTTAAAAGCTGTGTGTGAACTTCTGAAAAGTATGAATTGCAAGGATTTTTTTTTTTAAGAAGGCAATAAAGGAGTTTGTAGGGATCAATACCACTGAAAAGTCACATTTTACATTTCTTAAGTCTGTATTGTTTTACTTGGAGAAAACAAAGAAAATTGGCCTACCTTTTCCACTTCACCTTTATTTAGAAACAATTCCAGTGGGCTTGTTTTTTTCAGATTCAGAATTACTGTACCTAACTACTGGTTATCCTTACAGATTTGAAAGCCTCAAGTAAATGTTTATGCTGGCTTTAGTAGTCAGCAAATAGTAGCCAAACCCTAATTTACTGCTCTTTTATAGAATCTTGGAATCTCAGGGCTGAACTGTTAGGAGTCAACAAATCCACTCAGACCTTGTCCCCTCTCCTCAACACACAAACATTTCTAGCCTCTTTGGAAGACCTGTATAAACAGAAGATTTGTATATGATTCCCCCAGATTCTAGACAGAGCATCCTTTGGGAACTCTATGTTTTGGCATAAACCAGCAACTTGATATTCAGATTTCTATCATTCCTCTGTCTGGGCAGCGCCCCAGACTAAAATCTAAAATGGAGTCAATGCTTTGTCATTGACTGAAGGAATAGCCTTCAAGTTAGCTATTGATAATACACTTATTTAGAAGTTACAAGTAAGCCAGAAAGGGAAGAAGTAAATTATCTCTTTTATCTAGAAATGATTAAGAGTTATAATTAATTTTTTGGTAGTTTTCTATAAAGTATGTGTATTTTGTATAAGAGGAGGGACTGTTACGTATATTTGCCAGGTGGTTTTCCTACACAATGTTTGTGTTTAATAAATATTTGGAGAATTAATTGAACCTTTACCATTGAGGTGCTTTTACTAAAGATTGCTTGAAAGTTGGAGTTGACTTTGCAGAAACTGGTTGTAGTTCTTGTAGAAATATCATGTAACTAATGTAGGTTTGATTTTTTTTTTTTAAACCACTGGATAATATCTCCCCTTGTTTTGTGGTTAACTTGGGATCTATATGGGTTTCCATATCTATAAGAGTAGATACTCTATACATTATTTCCCTGGTTTTGGGGATAGTATTTATCTTAGAATTTCAGGGGATTTCTGAATTTTCTCATTTTTTAAAAAAAAAATTTTAAAATTGCATATGGTCACAATATCTTTATTTTATTTGTTTATTTTTTTAATGTGGTGCTGAAGATCGAACTCGGGGCCTCCCACTTGCGAGGCAAGTGCTCAACCACTGAGCTACAACCCCAGCCCCTGAATTTGCTCATTTTTAAAGTGTTTTATGCCTTGATGTCAAGTGTAGATGTCGTGTGGCCTGTTGAATGCCTTCATACTGCTTCTATTTTTTTTTTCTGAAATTGAGCTAATTTTATACTTGTAAAATGGAAACGTGTTTTCACTTCACAGATTCCTCTCATATTGCTATGTTTTCACTTTAGTGTATTAGTCATAAAGTTATGAATATATGTAGTCTGGGTCCCAAATAATCTTTTCGCTAATATAGAATAAATTGAGGCATGAGGGCTGTCTTTTCTGAGATCCCAAATGTTTTATTTTAGGTAGCTAAGTTGAAATTTTACACATATAAATTTACTTTTAAGGGAATGGTTTAGCTTTTTCCAGGCTGAGAACCAGAAGGTGGCATGGAAAGAGTTCCAAAGTGATTTTTGTCATTGTTCATCTGTAGGACCTTATTACCTAGGTCAGGTAGGTAAGCTAAATCTTTCATGGTATAAATTAAAAGCCATTTCTTCTTGCTTTGCTCTTATGTTTGCATTGTAAACCTTAGTGAATGACTTTTCAAATATTTTAAAGACTTAATGTTACCCTTCATTTGCCTTTTACTAGAATAATCTTATTTAGAAAACTTTTCTTTATAGGTCTGATTATCAGTAGTCTAAGGATCTTTTCCAAGTCCTGAATTTAGGTTTCCAGACCTCTTGATGAGCTTCAGAGCTGTGCCCATTATCATTATAACAACAGTGTTGAGTTTAGTCAGTGTTTTTTTGGGTTTCCTATACTCTATCAAAATAGAGTGGCTGAAGACATAACATTAAGATAGAATTTACGGTCTGTCATAATTGTTTGGTTCTTTCCCTTTTTGTCCAAAGAGGCTACTATTTGAAAAAAAGAAAATAGATTAATTTACCTTGAGGGCCAGAAGGGAGTGCAGAGATTTAAAAAAAAAAATTTTTTTTTTTAGTTGTTGATTGACCTTTATTTCTTCATTTATTTATATGCGGTGCTGAGGATCGAACCCAATGCCTCCCAGATCTCCCTCAGAGATCTTTTAATTCAGACTATTGACCTGAAATGGAGATTCTGGTTAGTAGGGAAGGTGTGTTGCTCAGGTGGGCTTCAGGGGTTCATAAACTGAGATTATAAGTCAGGTGATGTGTTTGTGTGCAAGAGTGTGAAAGATTTGAGAAAGAGAAAGAGTATATGAGATAATTTTGGGAAACAAAAGGCTGCAAATTGCTGACCTAGTTCAGTTCTTACTTTATTAGGAAATCAAAATCTTAAGAGGTATTCTTTTATTTTCTGTTTATTTTTCATGTTACCCTGTTGCACTTTTATCATTGACCCCAACCCCTGCCTGATTGTATTTATTTTCATTCCATTGAATTCTTTAGTTGGCCCCTTTTACTTAATTATCCTGGTTAAATTAAATTCTGAAATAATCTTAATCATTCATATTTTTACCAGTGAACTTAACGTGCTTTTATTTTCTCACAAATTTCTTTGATGAAAATGTTGGTTAGAGGGGATCAGTAACAAGTCACACTAATTTGGTGGTGGTTAGGCTACTTAGGCCAGTGACTTTGAGGGAAGTATTTCTCAAAGCCTTCTTTCCTTTAATAATGGGTTAAAAATCATACCTGTTTCATAGACCTATATGAGGATTAAGTGAACTAATGCTTATAAAATGCTTCATGTAGTACCTGGCATCTGTGAAAATTGTTAGGTTAAGAAAAAAATTAGTGAGTTGCTTGTGAATATGTGGTAAGCACATTTTTTACAGTAGTCAGGAATAATTATCTGTGTGGAAATAGTCTTTTGATATGAGACTGGAATTTCTTATGGTGAAAACAAGTTAAAACTACTTTTTTGTGTGTGGTGCTGGAGATCAAATCTAGGGCCTTTTATATGGTAGGTAAGCGCTCTATCACTGAGCTACTATCACAGCCCTAAAATCACTTTTTAATTATTTCAGCATACAATCTTTTTATTTTGGAACATTTAGAAAATTATTACTTAACAAACCCTGTCCACCTTTTTGGATAATGTCCAAAAGTTGCATATATATGGCAAATCTATGAGAATCTAGTGTGTAGTACACAGGGAGAACATATTCTTTTTTGTTATGTTGCCAGAAGTAACTGATTCTAAGTGAAATATGTGTGCATACACTGTATTATCATTTCCCCTCTCTATAATTGCAGTGAGCTTGCTGAAATAAGGCTGATAGTAAGTGGAATTTTTACTGACAATGTTTAACCTTTTGCATATGGCCTTAAAGTGAAACCTTTATAAATTCAATATACTTTTTTATTATGTGTGAAATACACCTGCAGACATATTTTCCCCCAATGTAGTGTTTTAACTTTAAACTGGCTGCCAAAATTAAGAAATCAGGAGGTTTCACATAAATATTTTAGGCTAAAAATATTGGAGGATTGTGGCAACACTGGCCCCAGCTCCTCAGTTGGAAAGACCATCTGTTAGAGTTCAGTAGTTCCATATCATTTTGTATGGGGAATCCTTTCCCTACATTGTCTCCGTTTCTCCTGTTTCTTTTCATCTTTCCTCTAGACTCTTTTATTCATTTGCATTAGTTAGCTGGCTTTTTTAGAGTATTGAGTTTGTACTTTTTACTACATGTCAGTTGACAGAAAAATGCCTACATGTGTAAGATCTTTAAGTGGGTGTTGCTGGCAGTAGGACTTTTCTACCTTTTGAGCCAGCAGTTATTTCCTGCCTTTCTCTTTGTGAAGAATGACCTTTGTGTCACTGTCAGAGTCATAGTTTTTGGAACCAATTAATCAGTGCCCAGCATGCATTAGGCCTATAGTAACATGTGGAAAGTGTGGTCTCATTTATTACTTACTGGTCTTAAAGAGATTGCTTGGTTCACTAAAGCCCAGGTTTAGACTCCCGTAGTCTAGAGCTGTACTCTATTTGTATGTTATTTGGCTTTTTGAAAAGATATTTTCTCCTTTCATCATTTAAAATTTTATTATTTATCAGTCTATCAATTTTAACTGAGAAACTAAAAGAACTTTATTTGGGGTCCTAAGAGTTATAATTTAGGAGACATAGGTTTAGATAGCTCTGAATCGTGTTCTGAAGAAGGCAGTGGAAGCCTATATGAGCAAGCAC
Source organism: Geosciurus inauris (assembly GCA_004024805.1). Lineage (NCBI taxonomy): Eukaryota > Metazoa > Chordata > Mammalia > Rodentia > Sciuridae > Geosciurus > Geosciurus inauris. The sequence continues at coordinate 20,658 of PVHX01003143.1, forward strand.
TGCTGATTTATCTATTAAATGTTGAGAAAGAACAGGGCAACGTGACTAATAGATAAAGAAAAGAATATATGTGGGGCTGGGGCTATGGCTTAGCGGTTGAGCACTTGCCTCGCATATGTGAGGCACTGGGTTCGATCCTCAGCACCACATAAAATAAATAAAGATATTGTGTTCATCTACAACTAAAACAAAATATATAAAAAAAAAAGAAACCTTAAAAAAAAAAAAAAGAATATATGTATTTATATTCTATCAAATAAGAATCTGATAACCTCTTGATAAATTTCTTGAGTCTCTGAGCACAGTGTAATTATGTGGTCATTCTTCTCATTCAGATTGCTGCAGTCAAAAGGTGAAGGTGACTAGAGTTCACATTTGTAGGCAGCAGCTGGAGACATAAATCCTGCATAAGTCCTTCTTCCTTCATGCCCTCCATTTTAAAAGCTCTTTCAGTGTTGCTTTCAGCATGACTGTCCTTTCATTTTCATCTTCTACAAGGTAAGAACTGTTTTGTAAACATAACTGGATTCATACTAATATTTCCTTAATATCATCAAATATCTGTTAGTAATAAGATTTTTGATTGTCTTAGGTGTTAACTTTTGGAAAAGTTTATCTGAGTCAAGAGGCAGTTGAGATTTCTACATTATAATTCTTTGATGGATTTTTTTAAGAGTAATAAGATTTGGTTGCCCCTTCATATCTTGTTTTTCCTTGTAATTCATTTGTTGAAGAAACTTAATTGATTATTCTGTATGGTTTCCCACAGTTTGAATTTTGCTGGTTTCAACATTGTAGTTAACCTATTGTGTTACGTCTTTAGATCCATAACTGAATCCAGAGACTTGATCTAATTTTTTCTCTCCCTTTCTTCCTCCCTGTAAGTTTATTCCATAGATGGAGGCTTCTATTTGACATTTCTCCTTGGTTCGCCTATATCCTTCAGACTTCTGGTGCTGTTACCAAGTGCTTTGCCTGCCATGTCCTGGATAAGTGCATTTTATGCTATTGGTTGGCTTTGTTCTAGATTCCACTGTAAGAAATCCAATAAGATCAGAAATAGTGATAACCAATAAAAATATTAAAAAAGAAAAGGAAGAAGAAACCGACTGTACTATAAGCATGGACTATAAGCCCCCAGTATAATTGGTACTTTAGGCATATTAATATTGCTAATCCTTTTTCCAGTAATACCTTGGATAATTTGGTATGACTTTCATTTTCCAGATGAAAAATTGAACTTAAAAATTGAATGAGTTGCTTAAGGGCACTAGCTTATGTGTGGCTAAACCTTTTGTCTTCTGGGGCCAGTTATTATTGTTAATTATTTGAGGCTGTTAGTAGAACTTGGAGTTGTGAGGAATTAGCATCTGTATTATCTAACTTTTTTTTTTTATAGAAGACAGACTTCCTTTCCTGGCTGGTTTTATGTCTCCTAGTTTCTTTTGTAAAGGAGTGATTTTGAAGCAAATCTGAGTACTACTTTTAGTTTTGTGATTTTTTTTCCCCCCTTGGTTTGGTGCTGAGAATTGAACATGGACCCTTCTATATGGTTAAGCACACACTCTACCCCTGAGCTACACCTCCCAGCAGTTGTGTGATTCTTAAGCTGCTGTGTACCTGCCTTTGTGGAATTCCCTTTGCTTCTCTTCCCAGGTTCCCTGTCTTTTGGCCTCTGTGTCCCTTTCTTGCTTTAACTCTAATTTTACATGAGTACATTTAGTTGTTGCCCAGGAAAGTGTAAATGGGAGGAGGTCAGTTTCTTAAGAACTTGCATGTCTTGAAATGTCTTTTTCCATTCTCAGTTTGATCGTTTTTATAGTTTGGCTGTGTATAGAATTGTTAGTTTGTGATTACTTTCCCTCCCAATTTTGGAGCATCTTTTGAAGGCTATTTCCGGCAATCTCACCTCAGCCCACAGTAGTACCTGGAATTTACAATTCTTAAGGCTCTTGGGAATTCTAGAACAATCACCTTATTACTTGTAGGCCCCCACCAAAACAGGAGCTCACATTTTAGCATCCTGCTCTGCTAAGTCAGTTATTTTGTACATCTGCTTTCCATCTTCTAAAAAAAAATTTTGGCGTATCTCATCTGCTGGCCTGTTCCTTCACCTACCTGGTGTTTTTTTTTTTTTTTTTTTTTGGATTTGTACTTCTTAAAAAAATTTTTTTCTTTACTATCATTCTAGTGTGGTTTTAGGAGGGAGCAGAAATTAACTCATGTTCAATCCACTGGATTTAGGGTTTTAAACTGATTAAAAATCAAATTCACAAGATTATTGTGGTACTTATTTTTGGTAAGAACTGTCATTGTACTAAAATTGTACTTTTTCCATGCTTCTTGCTGCCTTCAGTTATTTATGAAAACAGGCAGAAAAATCAGGTGATTGAGTCAGTATTTAGGATGGATGAAAGTGGATGACTGGTATGTCATTGAAGTAGAAGGTGTTTTCTGCGCTGGGGGTATGGCTCAGTGGTAGTGTGCATGAGGTCCTGGATTAAATCTCTAGCACCTCTAGGAAAAAAAGGAAACTTTCTAGGAAGAGTTCAATAAGTGTGTTATCTTTTTATTCTGTGATATTTCAAGGATTAGGTCAGTATAAATTTGTAAATATTACATACTTGAGATACACTTAAAAATACACAAAAAAACAGATTTTTCTAATATGTACCTATCAGAAGTGGCAGTTTTATTTTAGACTTTTGACAATATCTTTCTTTGCCTATCTTTAAATTGATACACAGTTGCCATTCATAAGTTTGAATATTCTTTAAATATGATTTGAGGATTAGAGTAACCTTTGAATTCATGGATTCTGTTAAATGCTGTTAGGGTGAAAATTTTCATTACTAGAAAAGGTGTAAATACAGTATGAAAGTGTGGGACTTACACTAATGTGAAGGTATAAATGTTCAGGCTTTTTGCATATGGATTTTGGTGAAGTTCAAACAAAATGGAGATTCTGAATAAGGTAGTGGGTTATTAATGGCTGTGTGATCAGAGGAAGCTCCAGCAATATCTCATAGTTATCTCATAATATCTCCAGCAATATCTCATAATATCTGTGAGTTCTTAGTTGCCTGGTGGATTTTTAGAGATTTATAAATTCAAGTTCTCTCATTAATGTAGAAAGTATTTTTAGTAATAGACAGGACCGTATTTCCCTAAAATGTGGTGATATGTGAAATGATCGTGTTACATAGATGAAACCCAGGTGCCTTATATATGTTACTCAAGTGTTCTACCATGAAGCTACACCCCTATCCCTTTTTATTTTTTATTTTATTTTTTGATACGAGGGATTGAACCCAGGGGTGCTTAACCACTGAGGCACATCCCCAGCCCTTTAAAAAAATTTTTTTTCTTTCTTTTTTTTGGTACCAGGGATTGAAGTCAGGGGTACTCGACCGCTGAGCCACATCCTCACCCCTATGTTGTGTTTTATGTAGAGACAGGGTCTCACTGAACTGCTTAGCGCCTAGCCATTGCTGAGGTTGGCTTTGAACTTGTGATTCTCCTGTCTCAGCCTCCCAAAGTGTTGGTATAACAGGCGTGTGCCACTGTGCCCAGCTTAAAAGTTTTTACATTTTATTTTTAGACAGTTTTGCTAAGTTGCTTAGAGCCTCCCTGAGTTGCTGAGGCTGGCTTTGAACTTGGATCATCCTGCCTAGCCTCCCAAGCTACTGGGATTACAGGCGTGAGCCACCTTCCTGGCCCTTTATATTTTTTATTTTTAGAAAGTCTTACTAAGTTGCCAGGGCCACCCTTGATCTGTGATCCTCCTGCCTCAGCCTCCCAAGTAACTGAGATTATAGACATGCATCCCTACATCTGGTCTAATGTTTGTCTTTTAATCCTTAAATGTATGTCAGTATTCATCAGAAAAATAAACAAGCATATCAAAAATTTGAATTCATTGATATTTCTTAGCCTGAAGCTAAAGTGGATATTTTTCAGTGATTTAATTTAAAGACATGTATTTAATAATTGATACAATGACTGAATGAGTTGGGCAAAAATTATAAAAATGAATACATAAAGTTGATAAACATTGGTAGTTTCCAAATATGATTTGTTTTTTTCCATCAGAATTATTATTTAATATGATTAAATGGTAAGTGTAAATGGTTCTATTATGTAAAAATCATGTTTCCATATTCAGTATTCTTTTGGAGATCATAGTGTGTTCTTACATTAAGATCACAAGAATTCATTGTATATGAATTATGACCAATCATCTTCATTTCTTTTTTCTTTTATTACATTAATAAAATTTTTATCACCTCTCTACAGAATGAAATATCAATGAGATTGTTAAACATAGAATAAAAATGTTAAAATAGAATGAGAATAAATTTGGATCTCAAATTTGGGGAGAATTTTTAGGAGCCTTCCCTCCCCTAGCCCTGGGAAAGTTTTTGCCTTTGATAGGAAGAAAAGAAAAAAAAAACTATCGTGGGATAGGAACTTAGGCAAAAAACAATAGTTGCTTAGATATTAAATAAGTTTGTTTTTTATTTCTGGTTGCCTTGCCTAGACTCTTGTGCCTATACCATTGCTTTTGAGTACATTAAATGAAGGTACCACCATTAGGGGGTCCATGGAGACACAATTTATATATAAGACACATTTCAGTATCTAGAGTGAGTCTGTGGATATTAGATAGCATGAATCAGAGCAAAGATCAAACCAAATGCTTTAAAAATTGAGTGACCCTTTCCTTGAACTAATGAAACAAAATGGGTTGTCTTATGAGAACAAAATTTGTTTTATGCCTGTACATTGAGTTTGAGAAGTCAAATCTCTGGGATAAATTTAGTTTTGTGATTTATGAGTGTAAGGAAAAGAGAGAAATCAGTGAATTTTCCCTTCTGTTGTAGGGTATAGCACTGTATAGCACTTATTTTAGTTCTTTGAAAGGACAGAAGTTAATGTTGTGTAAATGATGTTTTGGCCTAGAAATCTTGCAAGATATTTCACATCTGAAAATTGTGAGGTTGATGTCTTGAGGACAACTTTGCCTCTCTATTATGGAATCTCTGGTGCTATACTCAAACTGAGCTGGTAAAACCAAGGGCCTGATTCAGTATGCACATAAATACAGAAACTTACTGAATCTGGAGTTCATGGGACAGCTTACTTATGGGCAATGATGGTTAAGGAAGTCTACTTTCAATGCATTTCTGTGATGTTTGTATAGACACTGGGTGGACAAATATGATTTGTTTAATCATGATGCTTTTATGTATTTTTTTTTTCTTTATAGATACTAGTATAAAACTGGGCTGACTGTGGCATAAGCTTGTATTTTTTTCCCCCAAGTACTGGATATTGAACTCAGGGCCTTTCACATGATAGGAAGCATCCTATCACTGTGCTATATCCCCAACTCTCTTCTTTTTTTAATTTTGAGGTAGGGTCTCCTTAAGATTTACAAGTTGCTGAGGCTGGTTTCGAACTTGATCCTTCTGCCTTAGCTTCCTGCATACCTGAGGTTATAGTTGTACGCTACTGTGCCTAGCCATCAGCCTAAACTTCTAAGTATTTTCTTCCTTTTATTTGTTTTTAAATTTAGATACAGTTTTTATTTGTGAAGTTAAAAAAGGTTTTCTTTTCCCCAAGAGAAATTCTCAGGGCATTTATTTTTTTATTTTTATTTAAAATTTTTTTTTAGTTGTAGATGGACACACAATATCCTTATTTATTTTTATGTGGTGCTGAGGATCGAACCCAGTGCCTCACGCATGCGAGGCGAGCGCTCTACCGCTGAGCCACAACCCCAGCCCTCTCAGGGCATTTTGACATTTTATTTTTAAACAATTTGTACTATAGGCCTGATAGGTAAGAAGAAAAGGAAGTTAAATGATTAAAAGGTACCCAAAGTCATTCAGTAGTTTAATAATGGAACTTTGGGCATAGCCAGTCTCCTTGTATCCAGAGTTGCTTCTATTACACTGTGCTTTTTAGCTGTTAGTGGAGTAGCCAGTTGAAGTTTTTTTAGAATTCAGGAAGTTTGCCAAGTTTTGCAGCTAAAGGGATGTCCTGTAGCTTTTATATATTTGTATCTGAAGCCCTGAAGGTAGAAAGAGCTGGGTCTTCCAAAAATAGTTCAATATATGTGTCAACATTTTGAAATACTACTGAGAAAACAAGGAGGTGGAAGTCCTATGGGATGCCAAAATGCTTTCACAAGTTTTTAGAAAGCAAATGTGGCAGTGGTTATATGCCAGACAATGGTTCATGGCCTTGTTTTTTGAGGCCCATTTTTTTCTTACTTTTACCCAGTGCTTTGTTCAATTGCTTGTAGATTTTGGTAGAAAAGCTGCTAAATGAACATCTTCCTTGAAAAATTTCCATTTAATTTCCACTCTTAAGGAGAAAAGGAAAACTTTTCTCACCTAATAAAGTGGATAAGTGTGTAGGAAAGGTTGAAGTGTCACATAATGACTTGGGTTTGTCCACTGACAAACAGAGTTTATCTATATGCTTGTAACCAAAACAGTTTTTGAATCCTGGCCATTAGAATCAACATCAGTAAAGTCTGTGTTTAATTTCCTTAATTCCAAGTCTGTCTGTTTTAAATTATGCACATATTGGAATGTTTTATTGTAATGTGAAAACATTCATCTGTCCCCTGAGGTCCCCATCACCACCTGAAAACAGAAAAATGGAGTTATGTTGAAGATATTCTTAACCTTCACAGCTCTGCAGTGAAAAGCCATAGATGTGGGCTGCCATGTGTAGTGCAGATGTGGCTGTGACCTAACTGACGCCAGTTCACTTTTATCCTCATTGCTACAAGCTTAAGTTGAAAGACTTGAGGATAGGATCTAGAACATTCTGTTGGTCTGTGATCTGTATTTTACTTGCTCTGTGCAGCACACAGAAAAACAGTGAAAGACGTGACTCTTTTTTAAGGACCTTATTTTTTTGTTAAATCTTTTGAAGCCACGTTTTTATTCTGATTATCTATTGAAGTGTTTTTTTTTTGAAAGTATATACTTTTCAGTTATAGAAAGTGTTTTTCTTTTTCAACTTTTAAGTATGGAAAATTTAACATATATTTGTAAGTAGAATACTACTATAATGAGCCCCATGTATCCTCTCTTGGCTTCAACAGTTAGCAGCACATAGCTGGTTTTGTTCCATATGTCTTTCCCTCCCATTGCCTACCCTTACTATAATTTGATGGCACTGGGCATTGAATCAGGGACACTTTACCACTGAGCTATATCCCCAGTCCTTTAAAAAATTTTTTACAGGGTTTCTCTTAAATTGTTGAGGCTGGTCTTGAACTTGTATTCCTCCTGAGTTTCTGGTATTACAAGTGTATGCCACTGCACCCAGCCCTACCCCTTTTATCTTGAAGCAAATTCTATACATCTTGTAATTCCATTTGTAAATAACTGAGCTCCCGTCCCGCCTTTTTTTCATGTACTTCTTGGTTTCCCAAATAAAATTCATGTTCAGAACTGATTTTGTAGAATAACAAAGTAGTTCATTTATAACACTTCAGTTGTCATGCATTTGAAATAAATATCTAAATACTGCTTTGATAACTGAAAGCATTTTTGTCCAAATGTGGCCTTGTGGATATAGGGAATACTTTATCCCGTGGTTAAAAACAAAAACAAAAACTATAACAAAAAATCCTAATAATTTCTAATCAGAACTGAACTGATCTCCCAATTTTAGTATATTCTGAAGGTGATGACTGTGTATATAATTTTATTCCCAGGGCTCCTGCCTGCTTATACTGTATTGTAATGTTACTAGATTTTTTTCTTCTTTTTTCTTCTTTCCTTCTGTTCTTCCTTTGCATGGTGTGGTTCACTGGCAGTATGTTAGAACCACACCAAGTGCATTTTTTTTTAGTTCACTGAATTTTAATGAGATTATATAGTTATTATAACTGTGTATGGTGCTGTGTGCATGGTTCTGTCTGGCAGTATATAGGGTAAGGTACATACCTTAAACATTGATCATGTACCAGTTTAGAAGTCAATATATAAAGTGATGGCATTATAGCCACAGCTGACAATCACTTAAAAGTCGAAATTCTTTTCCTAATTAACAGGCAGGATTTTTATTTTGGAGATAGCTTTATATTTTAATTAATATTTTCAGTTACATACAATTATTTAATACCTTTGTAAAGACATACTGAATTATAAAATAATGATAATAATAGGTACCATTTCTTGATACTTGATATATGACAGACACTGTTCTATAAGGACGTCTACATATATTTAGTCATTTAATCCTCATGGCACTTTTGTGGTAAGTACTGTTATCTCAAGGAATTTTTAAGAAAATGGCGACACTGAAGGTTTCAGTAACTTGTTCAGGGTAATTCAGCTTATTAATGGCAGACCAGGGCTGTTTGGTTCCAGAGCCTACAGTGTAACTCCTGTCTGTATTGTCGCTGGGAATATATAAACTTCCTTCAAACCCTGTTCCTGTTTGCATTCTCCTCAGCACAAGTGACTGTTTTGAAGGAGACCCATTACTATGCATTAGTGTATAATTTGATTGCTGGGATGGTTTTCATTCAGAACTTGAAAGTAATTGAGACTCTACTTACGTTCTTTTACTGGCTTTAGATATAAAGGGGGAAAGGGAAAAAATGGAAGCATGTAGAGAGTAGGGCCATTGCCAGTAATGTCCCCCCTCCCCCCTTAAGATGGAATGTTGAGTCCATTTGGAATGTTGACAGATCACAAAGAAGTTATTGAAACTAGTAGTACCATTGAATGGTCAAAGTCTGTGTCTCCAGTTGAATACCTTGGAGTGGGCAGGTGTATTATTGGAACTTTGGCCATTATTGGTCAGTACTGTAGAGTATAGATTTTTCTCAAGGGTTTATCCTGAATCCTTTAGTTACTGGATTTTTAACAAAACAAGTATCTGGTACTGTGTATTCTCTCCTTTTTCTTGAAGAGAGCAGAAGGTAGAAAGAAAATTGTCTTAGCCCAAAGTCCCAGTCCACAGTCCACTAATTACTAAGCATGATATTGGGCAAGAGACATTGCTTCTTGTGTCTCTTTTCTTCTAAGTGGTTCAGATGCCCTGAATAAGTTCTGATTCATAATAAGATGTCTGACTTACTCATTTGCCTCTGTTTGTGGACAAAGTGATTTAAAGTGCCCTTCCTTATGGGAAAAATAGATGTAGAATTTTGACAAAACATTTGATACTTTTTATGGTATATTTATAGCAACTTAAGGAAAAAAACCAGTTCTTTGGAGAGAGGTCTGTGGTGGCGATAGTGAGATTTTAATCTTGGTCGTTTCCTGTTTGACATAATTCTGCCAGTGATTTTTACAAAAATTTAAATTTATTTATTTATTTATTTATTTGGTATCGGGAATTGAACTCAGGGGCACTCGACCACTGAGACACACTCCCAGCCCTATTTTGTGTTTTATGTAGAGACAGGGTCTCATTGAGTTGCTTAGTGCCTCACCATTGCTGAGGCTGGCCTTGAACTCGCGATTCACCTATCTCAGCCTCCTTAAGTGCTGGGATTACAGGCTTGCGCCACTGCACCCGGCTTAAATTTATTTTTTAAATTGGTAAATAAAAACTTTAAAATGTACATATTGTTGGGGATATGTGATATTTTGATATATGTATACATTCTGTAATGTTTAAGTCATGCTAAATAGCTTTTCAAACATATAATTTCCTTTTTCTTCTTTCTTTTTTCTTTTCTCTTTCTTTTTTAATACTGAGAATTGAACCCAGGGCACTCTAGCTTTAAGCTACATCCCCAACTCTTTTTTTGGGTCTTGCTAAGTTGCCCACCATGGCTTGGAACTTGTGCTCCTCCTGCCTCAGTGTGGAATTACAGGTGTTTTCCCACACCTGGATTTTCTTACTTTCTTATGCCAAATATTTCTCAGTTTTTTTGTTATCATGTTTCCCCTGTTCCTAGGGATCCAGTTCAAATGTGTTCTACCACTGAGCTAAGTCTCCAACCCTTTCTGTTTTTTTAAAAATCTATTTTAGTTGTCAGTGGACCTTTATTTTATTTCTTTATATGTGATGCTGAGAATTGAACACAGTGCCTCACACATGCTAGGTAGGCACTCTACCACTGAGCCACAACCCCAACCCCAAACCTTTCTATTTTTTATTTTGAGCCTGGGCCTAAGTTGCTGAGACTAACCTTGAACTTGTGATCCACCTGCTGAGTTACTGGGATTATAGGCTTGTGCCATTGGGCCCAGCTAGATATTAATTTTTAGCTTTTTAAAAAAATGTTTTTCTATTGTGTAGGCTAACAGCATCATTATTTCCATTTTTTAAATTTTTTTTTTTATTTTTGGTATTATGGATTGAATTCAGGTGCTCTTTACCACTGAGGTATATTGCCAACCCATTTTATTTTTTAATTTTAAGATAGGGTTTCCTTAAGTTGTAGAAGCTGGTCTCAAACTTGGTGATCTTCCTATCTCATCCTCCTGAGTAGTTGGAATTATTGGTATGTACCTCCACATATGGCATTATCCCCCCACCTCTTTCCCACAAAAACTGTTTGATTTAGAAAGTTTTAAATATGTGTAGAAGGGGCTGGAGCTGGGGCTCAGTGGTAGAGCGCTTGCCTAGCTTGTGTGAGGCCCTGGGTTCGATTCTCAGCACTGCATATAAATAAATAAAATAAAGATCCATTGACAACTAAAAAATATGAAAAAATATGTATATAAAAGTAAATCAGGGGCTGGGATTGTGGCTCAGTGGTAGAGTGCTTGCCTTGCATGTGTGAGGCACTGGGTTCGATCCTCAGCACCACATAGAAAAATAAGTAAAGATATTTGTGTCCATCTACAACTAAAAAAATAAAAAAAAAAAGTAAGTCAAATAGTATATTTAACCCCTCACCCGCAATACATTTCTATCATTCCCTTAAACAGTTATCAACTCATAGTTGGCTTTTAAAAATCTATTTCCCTATTAATTTCTCCTCATACTGTTATTTTAATGCAGATCACAAACATCTCATCATTCCATCTGTATATATTTCAGTTTTTATCTTTAAAGGATAAGACTTGAAAAAAAATCACAATACCATTATCATGTCTAAAAAAATTAATAGTAAGGGCTGGGGATATAGCTTAGTAGTAGTGTTTGCCTAGTATGCACACGGCCCTGGGTTCAGTCCCTGCAAAAAGACCAAACCAAAACCCCAAATAACACTAAATCTTTAATATTATCATGTTGCATTCTGTTCAATTTCCAGTTGTCCTTGTTTTCTTTCAAATTTTTTTTGTTTGAATCAAGTTCATACATTGTGATTAGTGACAGGTTTCCTCAATTTTCCTTAATCTATATGTTCTATTCTCTTTTTTATATCCTTGTAACTTACTTGTTTTTAAGAAGTTTAAATTTAAGAAATTGTGTTGTTTGCACCATATTGTCCCCACAATTTTTTATTTTGCTGATTTCATTTTTTTGTATAGTTTAATCTGTTCCTCCATCCTGTAAATTAGTGGGTCCATACAAAGGCTTTTGTCAGCTTCTGGTTCAGGTTTTTTTCTCCTCTTTTAATCCTTCATTGGTTTTGTTATTTTTTAAAACCACTCAAGGAGTATACAAAAGCTATTGTAAGGATGTTTGGATTTGTTACTTAGTTCTTTCTGAAATCAGTCTAAACTAAATTCCCCATAAAAACATATGGAACCACTTAGAAATTTGGGAAGATAACAATCCTCTGCACATGCCATATCCAAATACAAAGTACAGAAGAGTTTCTAGTCCCAACTGTATTTCCCAAATGGAAAGGAAGAAAGCAGCTGCCTTAATAATTTCTATGAACCACAAACCAGGTTTTCAGTTAAAGTGAGACATTTTACAGTTAAATCAGGCTTCATTTTTTTTCTTCTTTAAATACTACGGCTTTATTTTTAGGACTTGAGGTATGTGATAGTATTTTTTTATTTGTTTTTATCAGCATGACAGCAGAATGCTCTTTGATTCATTGTACACAAGTGGAGGACAATTCTTCACATCTGTGGTTGTACACAAAGTAGGGTCACACCATTCATGCAATCATACATGCACCTAGGGTAATGATGACCATCTCATTCCACTATGTTTCCTATCCCCATGCCCCCTCCCCTCCCCTCTGGCCAATCCAAAGTTCTTCTACTCATCCCATGTCCCCTGTTGCCCTCATGGTTTAGCATCCACTTATCAGAGAAAACATTTGGCCTTCAGTTTTTTGGGATTGGCTTACTTCGCTTAGCATGATTCTCCACCTCCATCCATTTAACTACAAATGTCATAATTTTATTCTCTTTTAATGCTTAGTAATAATATGCAAATGTGTGTATATATACCACAGTTTCTTTATCCATTCATCTATTGAAGGGCATCTAGGTTAGTTCCACAGTTTAGCTGTTGTGAGTTGAGCTGCTATAAACATTGATGTGGCTGCATCATTGTAGTATGCTGTTTTTGTCCTTTGGGTATAGACTGAGGAGTGGAATAGCTGGATCAATGGTGGTTCCATTCCAAGTTTTCTAAGGAATCTCCATACTGCTTTCCAGATTGGTTGTACCAATTTGTAGTCCCACCAGCAATGTATGAGTATGCCTTTTCCTCCACATTCTTGCCATCACTTATTGTTGCTTGTATTCTTTTTTTTTTTTTTTTTTTAAATATTTTGTTTAGTTGTAGATGAACACAATATCTCCATTTATTTTATGTGGTGCTGAGGATCGAACCCAGTGCCTCACGTATGTGAGGCAAGCGCTCAACCGCTGAGCCATAGTCCCAGCCCCTGTTGCTTGTATTCTTGATAACTGACATTCTGACTGGAATGAGATGAAATCTTAGAGTAGTTTTGATTTGCATTTCTCTAATGGCTAGAGATGTTGAACATTTTTCACATATTTGTTGATTGATTGTATATCCTCTTTTGTTCAGCTCCTTAGCCCATTTATTGATTGGGTTATTTGTTTTTTTGGTGTTAAATTTTTTGAGTTCTTCATAGCTGGGATAGCTAGGTCAAATGGTGGTTCCATTCCAAGTTTTCTAAGGAAAACCATACTGCTTTCCAGATTGGATGCACCAATTGGCAATCCCACCAGCAATGTGTGAGTGTGTCAGACTTAATTTTTTTTTAATATATATATATTTTTAGTTGTCAGTGGACTTTATTTATTTATATGTGGTGCTGAGAATCAAACCCAGTGCCTCACACATGCTAGGCAAGTGCTCTACCACTGAGCCACAACCTCAGCCCTCAGGCTTAATTTTTCAGAATAATAATGAAAACATTTCGGTTACTTAAATTTCCCACTCAGTAAGCTAGTGTCCTTAGTGACTACTTTTCCCCCTTTTCTTCCCTGGCAGTTGGAAGTAAAAAGATTAAAATGGAATGATGGCAAGTCAAGTATCAAGCAACCAAGATACTTGGGAAACCAAATAAATGTATTCTGTAGTGATACTTTGAAGTATATTTGTAATTTTCTTCCCCTCCCTTCCTCTCTCTTCCCTCCCCAGGGGATTAAATCCAGGGGCACTTAACCACTGAGCCACATTCTCAGCCCCTTTTTTATTTTGAGACAGGGTCTTGCTAAGTTGCTTAGGACTTTGAACTTGTGATCCTCCTGCCTCAGCCTCCTGAGCTACTGGGATTATAGACATGAGCCACTGCTCCTGGCTGTAATTTTATTTTTAAAGGAAATTAAAAAAAAATTTTTTTTAGTTGTAAATGGACATAATACCTTTATTTATTTATGTGGTGCTGAGATTTGAACACAACACCTCAGGCATGTGAGGTAAGCGCTCTACCATTGAGGTACAACCTTAGCCTTAAAGGAAATTTTTAGATGTCGAAATAGAAAGTATAGTAGTGTAGTGAACACCAACTAGTGTTTTCTCCCTAATATTTAGTACATTTCAACATGTTGGTGTGAAGTTACACTGCTATTCACTGGAATCCCCCCCCCTTTTCTCAGTTGTCATCAGGCTTGTGGTACAGATCTTATATCTTTTTGTTTCTTTTGGCAATACTGATAACTATTTTGCTAGTTTTTGTTTTACTTTACTTTGCCTGGTGTTCATTTTATTAGGTACTAGGTGAAGATGTTCATTTTATTAGGTACTAGGTGATTAGGGTTGGTTTCCTGATTTTTAATTGTATTTCTTTTGTAACAAAATGTCTTAGAGTTGTAGTATATACAAATACAGAGTTGAATAATGAATCCCTATATGCCCATCTTCCAGCTAATTGTCAACATAGGGCTGAATTTTTGTTTTCATCTGTGTACCTTCTAAATCCTGTCATCCTCTTTCCCCCATTCCATGCTGGACTATTTTAAAGCAAATTCTAGACATCATATCACTTAATTCATACTTATTTATATGTCTCTTAGGTGAGCATTTTAAAAAAATTGACTCCACAATACCATTGTTACATCTAAAAAACTTACTGTTTTATAAATGTGATCAAATATTCAGTAAATATTCATATTTCTCCTGTTGCTTCACAAGTGTTTTTACAGTTGGTTTGTTCAAGTTAATAGCCATATAACATCCACATTGCATTTATGGTTGCTCTGTCTCTTGAGTATTGTGGGTTTTTGTTTTTGTTTTTGGTTCTGGGGATTCAACCCTAGGGGTGCTTTACCACTGAACCACATCCCCAGTCCTTTTTAAAATTATTTTGAGAGAGGGTCTCCCACAATGCCTGACTTGAGTATCTTAATATGTAGTTTCTTTCTTTTTCTTTTTCTTTCAGTTATTTGCTGAACTGTTTGTCTTAAAATGTTTCCTACATTCTGGACTTTGTTTATTGCATCCCTCCTATAGTGATAGTTTAATATGTTTCTATCCTCTGAGTTTCCTATAAATGGGTAAGCAGACCTGAGTCTTAGTCAGATTTAAGGTTGATTTGGGGGGGAAGGATGGAGGGACTAGAATCTTTCATAGCTTTTGGTGTTTATTTCTTACTGCATTTCATCAAAAGATCCTGTATGGTTGGCTTTCTTTTTGGGATAAAAATTGATCAGTGTGTTTGGGTGTTTTTGGCTAGATAACTTTACCTTATTGATGTGGGCTATTTAATTATCATAAAATACAGGTTTTTATTTGAAATGCAGGTTAAATACTATTTTCCTTTACCAAATTTCAGAAGAAGCTATTGATATAATAATTATTTTCAACTCTTTTTTTGGGGGGAGGGAATTCGAATCTTAAGTGTCCCCTTAGTCCCATATGCTAAAGGCCTGGTTGCCACCCTATTTATATAGCACTCTTGGGAAGTGGTGGAAACTTCAGGTGGTGGAGCCTAGTGGAAGGAAGTTGGTCACTTGGGAGGACATGCCCTTAGAGGGAGTATTGGGACTCTGGCTCCTTCTCTATGTCTTTTTGCTTCTCAGCTGCCCTGAGCTGAGCAGCAGTGCTTCATCCTGTGCTCCTGTCTTTTTATGTGCTACTCCATGCAGGCTCCAAAACAGTAGAGCCAACTGACCATGGATTGAAACCTTTGAAACTGTGAACCAAAGTATTTCAAAATTTCCTCCTTCTAAGTTGATTTGTCTCAGGTATTTGATACAGCATTAGAAAGCTGACCAATAGTCTGTTTCTCTCTTTATTAAATGGTACCCGAAATTGAACCTGGGGGCACTTTACTGCTAAGCTATATCCCCATTCTTTTTTTTTTTTTTTTTAGTTTTGAAATGGGGCTGAGTTGCGGAGGCTGGCTTCTACCTTGTGATCTTCCTGCCTTAATGTACTGAGTTGCTGAGATTACAGATGTGTACCACTACTGACTACTCTGTTTCTCTTTTGAATATCATTATTGACTTAAGGTCTTTTATATAGTCAGGGGACTTCAATCAATTAGTAATTTTTTCCCCCAGTACTGGGGATTGAACCCAGGGGTGCTTTACTGCTGAGCTATATCCCCAGCCCTTTTTACATTTTTTTATTTTGAGACTGGCTCTGTCTAAGTTGCTAAGGCTGACCTCACACTTGTGATCCTCTTCCTTCAGCCTCCCAAATTTCTGGGATTACAGGTACATGCCGTTGCATCCAGCTGCAGTTTTTGATAGTCATGTTTTTTTTAACTTTCACCAGTCCCTTCAGACTGGGTCTTATGCCCTTTTGACACGACCCTATTAGGCTTTGAAAATAAGGAATAAGTTTATTTAGAGGCAGTACATTTTCTTTCTGCAGAATATCATCAAATCTCTAATAGGGATAGCATAAAAAGTGTCTATGCTATGATGGAAAAAATAAAAGCCATGTAGTAGAGTGAAAACTTGATTCCCAGGTCCTAATTTATCAACATACTATCAACATACAGAAAAATGGTGAATTTAGATGATCTGTGAGGTCTCTTGTCACTTTATGATTTGTGCTCTTAGTGCTTATAACTGTTTTACTACTCAGTTATTATTGGAACACAGTATTTCAGGAGTTTGTGTTGTCAGGTTTTTGTCTTTAAAAGCATCTCTATACTTTTTTCCTATTCAGATGATCAGCTTCCTGGGCCATGAATTAGAGGTTGTAAATCCAAGAATTCCAACATATTCCACAGTTAAAAATTCTGTCCGCAGAGGAAATGAGGACGGGTTTGCATCCTAACCTTTGTCTTTTTTCCCCAGCATAAAACGTTGCTAAACATGCTGCCCTGAGAAGGTCAACCTTGTAATGTTAGATCAATAAACTGCTGCCGTATTTCCTGCAGACAACTTTATTTCCTCTGATTTGAGTAAACAGATGAGGTTTCATAAAGAATTGAAATGTAGAACTGAATTTGTGAAGAACTGTTTTGTAATGGAATAACATTACAATACTTATCATATTTCCAAACCTCTGGGAAGTTTGTGTCTGACTTTTTAAAACAGTGTTGGTTTTGTAAATTGGCTCCCCGCCCCCAATTGTATAGATAATGTTCATCCTATAAGAAATAGTCCTTTTCAGTTTTGTAGCTTTTCTTTTCTAGAATAAATGGGACTTAGTTTTATCCTTATGCTGGCAATAGTCACTATCATGACTCTTTTGTTAAATATTAAATATGAACTGCCAGCTTTTAAATACTTTGAGTATTTACTGAATGTTGGGCTTCAGTACAAATAATACAGCTGCATACCATACTAATATAAACAAAATGTTGTAATTTGTAAAAACATTTATTCTCCAAGAATAGAAAGAAGTATAATGAAATCCTGTATTTCCCAATGAGTTAAGTTTTGGAGTAAATAAATGACGATACTGTATTTTAGTTAGAAATATTTCTTTTCATGCCTTTTAGGCATTTTGGTTTGTAAGATAATGATCAGATTATTTTTATAACTATAAGAATCCCATTGATTGTTTTTTGAACAATCAGCACTTAAAAATGTGTCAAATTATTTTAATGGCAGAAACTGTGAATATTTTTCTTCTAGTAAATAAAGCTATTCTGTGAATTTTCCAGATGGCAAAAGCAACTAGAATAATTTGATTCGTTATATCTTTCCCATTTAAGATATTAATGAATTGTGAATTAGTGCAATTTAAATTGGTACTAGGTTGTCCCTTTTGAAACCCTAGAGCTGTGTTTTTCTTATATGAAAAATAGAATTATCTGTATAGAGAGGTAGTTATTTTCTATATCACTGTACAGAGGATCTGATGAATCTTACAGGGAATATATTTAATGCAGTTGCTTAGATAAAAACAAATCAGGGTCAGGTAAATTAGAAATAAGAAGAAAACATCTAAATGAGAATCTACCCCTCCATATACACAAGTGTAGCTGTGGCTTAACAGATTTTTATTGATATTGTCTTTGTGCATTTTTGTATGTGTATTTGTATGATTTGTCTTGTTTTTACATAAGAAATACTTTTAAAATGTGCGATGCTTGATAAAACCTCTACTCTTCCCTGAAATGTTTGTTGGCAATTAATGAAGTTTTTTCCCCTCTCAATACAACCCTGAAATGTTTTGATTTTTAAAAGTATAAAGATGAATAACATTTTCAAAAAAGGAAATTATAGTAATTAATGGTTGGTTGATTTTTTATTTTTCAGGCTTTTTCCTTTGGTGATAAACGTTTTTATGCTTTTGAGCCATTTCTGTCAAGACTCTGATCCTGTGAAAGTGAGTCTTATCATTCAAGGCACAGCTTATATGTCAACTTCTCTGTGAAATCGTGTCTAATTCCTACAAGTAGAGTTAATAGCTCTCTTTGTCTCCTAAGAAGTTTAATGGCACCTATAAGGTTGGATTTTAAAACACTGAGTGTCATTTTTTTCAGGGCAGCAACCCTGTTTCATTCCCAGTGATAAGCACATGGTAAAGCATTCTGTAGAAGTTTATGAAAAGAATGAAAACTAAAACTAGTAAATAAATCTGAAGTTTTAATGAAGTTCAGACTGTAAAAATTTTTTGCTTCCTTTGGAATCAATGAATACATTAACTGGTTTTTTTTTTTTAAATATTTTTTAGTTGTATATGAATGCAATATCTTTGTTTTATTTATTTATTTGTATGTGGTGCTGAGGATCGAACCCAGTGACTCACGCATGTGAGGCAAGCGCTTTACCACTGAGCCACAACCCCAGCCCCATTAACTGGTTTGAATCACCTTTTTATTGTACAGGATCTTCTGAAGCACTGCTAGCAATGTGAGTTGCCTTATACTTGAATTTGAAACATTCTTTGTATGTGTGCATGTGTGCACCTATGCACACTACTGATGATTGAACCCCTAGACACATTTTTATGAGCTACATCCTCAGCCCTTTTTAAAATTTTGATACAGAGTCTTGCTAAGTTGCCCAAGCTGGCTTCAAGTTTGCCATCTTCTTGGTATTACAGATGTGCACCCCTCTGCATGGCTCCATTTCCAAATTTATTTTACCATTATGCTGTTATTTGGTCATGTCCTTCTTTTTTAAAATGCTGTTCTTATTATGCCACTTTTCTACTCCATAATCCTTAGTAGCTCTCTTTTACATGGGGGAAGTCAAAATTAACAGTTTATGTCTTCTGTCCCATCCCATTGGATCTTATTTATTTTATTTTATATTATTTTATTTAGTTGTAGATGTACACAGTACCTTTGTATTTTTATTTTTATTTATTTTTATGTGGTGCTGAGGATTGAACCCAGGGCCTTACATGGGCCAGGCAAGCGCTGTACCACTGAGCCACAACCCCAGCCCCATCCCATTGGATCTTATGCTTTATATAGAGGATTCTTCCCTGGCTTCTGTAGAGATATATGTTTTTTCAGAATTTTAAAATATTATTTTTGGTACTGAGGATTGAATCCAGTGGCTCTTTATCACTGAGCTGTGTCCCTTTCCCTTTTTAGAAATTTTTAAAAATTTTAAGACAGGGACTCACTGAATTGCTTAAGGCCTTGCTGAATAGGCTGGCGTCAAACTTGGGATCTTCTGCCTCAGCTCCAGAGTTGCTGGGGTTACAGGAATGCACTGCCTTACCAGGCAAGATGTAACCTGGAATTTCTGCTTTTACTTTGCCTACCTGGTTCCTATATGAAATTATAGAACATGAGTTCCAGAAAATTCTGACAGTTCTTAACTCAGTCTTTTAACTTACAAATGAAAAAAATTAAGACCTTGAAATTTTCATTGATTCCTTGCTGCCCATCACCCATGTACAAAGCAAACTAGCCTCAGACCCAGGTTATAACTAATATCTCTTCGTTCGTTTTTCACAAGGTCTTTTTTTCTTTCTTCCTTTCCTTTTCCTTTTTGTGATACTGGTGATTGGACCCAGGGCCTCTTGCATGTGAGGCAAGTACTCTGCCACTGAGCTACATCCCTAACCTTTTTAAAAAAATTATTTTGAAACAGAGTCTTACTAAATTGTCTAGACTGACCTCAAACTTGGAATCTTCCTGCCTCAGCCTACAGAGTAGCTGGAAGTACAGGTGTGTGTCATCACGCCCGGCCATAAGGTCTTTTTATTTTAAATTGCAGTTGAAGGGATGGGGATGTAGCTCAGTTGGTGGAGTGCTTGCCTCACATGCACAAGGCACTGAGTTTAATCCCCAGCACCACACACACACACACACACACACACACACACACACACATACACACACACACACACAAGCCCTCTGTTTAAAAAAAAATTGCAGCTGAAATTCTGTTTCTCTCAAATTTTCTCTAACCACCTCAATTAGAAGGTCTATGCTGGACTTCAAACTTTGGTGCTGTTTATTGTATTGTGACAGCATTGTGTTTTCTGTTGTAATAATAATGAATAATGACATTGCTAACCTTTGCTTACTTGGTGCTATGTTCTGGACTAAAAAGCATATTGATTATCTCATTTTACCTTACAACCACACTACAGGGCATTGTTATCCACAGTGTAGAAATTAGGAAACTAAAGTGTAGACAGTAAAGTCCTAAGGTCTTAGGTTTAAACTCAGGTCTGATCAGAGTAAGACTTAGCTAGATTGTAGTACAATATTTTACTTGTGGACATCTTTTTGCACTGGATTGTAAGACTTTTGAGGACAATGAATAGTTCGTTAATGTTGTTGTATCTCCTCCAGCATCTGTTGTAGAAGATCTGTTCCGTAAATTTGTTGGTTTCACTGGAAGGATATATACCATTTGACCACATATTGAAGGTCAAGGCATTGGTGTAAGGTAGTGGAGAAGCACAAGGTGAGAGGTGAAACATGTAAGCATAGGACTTACATTTAGACACTAGATCTAAGTAAAGGACAAAAGTATGGGGTCAGTTGAAGTTTCAGTGGAATGATATGGGCAGCAGAGTTCTTTTTTTTTTTTAATATTTTTTTAGTTGTTAATGGATCTTTATTTTATTCATTTATTATTTATATGTGGTGCTGAGGATCGAACCCAGTGCCTCATGCATGCTAGGCAAGCGCTCTACCACTGAGCTACAGCCCCAGCCCCAGCAGCAGAGTTCTTTAACTTTCATAATTCATTGATTGAAAGAAGGTGTACATTTATTTACTTGTAAGAGTTGGGATTGCATCTCAGGTTGCACATTGTCATTTCCGGCCTTGTTCATTGTTGGATTTGGTGTTTCTTTTAAGTAGTCCTGAAATTTCCTGTCTACAAGAGCAGGAACAAATCGTTTTCACGTAAGATTAGTCTTTTTACCAAGAGAGGTCTGGGACACTTTAATGAATGAGGATCGTGAACTTTGTCTACTTAACTGAGGGCTTCCAAGTTGGTAGAATGCTGAAGCTGTGCAAGTGCATTTTGTTATGGGTATGGGTTCTGTGAGTGATTGTCCTTTTGTAGTAATGCAATTAGGTATGAAGAATCTTTTGTGCCTTTTGCTTGTTAGGGAAGTGAAACCCTTAAGCTGTGTAGACATACTGATTTCCCATTTTTTGAAGGATTTGAGTTTAGTCTTCTTTGTTCTTCTGAGATAATCCCTGATATTTCACATCATTTGGATGTGAAAACAGGTCTCTGGTGTCAATTTGCAATAGTATACTGTGCAATATATTCAGATGCTGGCATGGCGACTTATGGCTCACCACATTTATTAGGGAATGTTTTAATAGGCTGCAGTACTTTCTGTGCCTGTGTCTTTAAATAATTGTTGATGACTATATGTATTTAACTCTTGCGGTTTTAAATTTTTTTTTATTGTGTAATATATAAAGATACATTAAAACTATACAGAACTATAAGTAAGATTTATCATTTTGCCTGGCATGGTGGTGTATGCCTGTAATCCCAGCTACTTGGAAGGCAGAGGCAACCTAGCGGGACCCTGTCTCAAAAATAAAAAGTAAAAAAAGAACTAGGGATATGACTCAGAGTATTCATACACCCTTGGGTTCAATCCTGAGTACAAAAAATTTTTTTTTAAAAAAATTCTAAAGTGCTTTTGTAAATTAAATAACTGAATAGTGCCATTTGTTATTTTTTATTTTGGCCTGTTGAGATACTGTGACCTTCTGTGCATGCTAGTTTTTCCATCATGAGTTAAAAACAAAGATTTTATGTGACAGTTGTCTTCGGAGAAATAAAAATTTATGCCATTTATTCCCTGTACATCCTCAGGAACTAAGAGTAGATAAATTAACTTCATGGATATCTGGCTATTTCTGTGGTTTTTGATATGATAATGTATAGAATTTAATTAATAGGTACACTTGGCTTATGGATTTATCCTTTGTTTCTTTGAGTGATTTTGTTTTCCCCTTCAAATAAGTTTTTAGGGATATTCATTTCAAATTTGAGGCTATTTTGAGATATGCTATGTAGTTCACATCAATTCCTTATTTCCTTTCCCTTTTACACCTTATTTCCTTTAGAGTAAATGTCCTTTGTGGTATATAGCTACACCCTTCAAGAAGTCATTTCATTGCATTTAAAGAGGAAAATCTTCTACCAGTGTTAGTATTAAAATAGCAATGTTTTCTTAAATTTTTTTGTAGTTCTCTTTTGTGTACTTTATTCAAGTACCACCTTGAGAATTGGAGAAAGGTTGAGTTACAAACTTTATGGTCAAAAGGTTCATTTTATTGATTGTATGATTGAGTGATTGGTATTGGGGATTGAAGCCGGGGCTGTTCTACAAATGGGTTACATCCCCAGCATGTTTTGAAAAAAGTATTATTTTGAGACAGGGTGTAAGTTGCCCAGGCTGGCTTCAAACTTGCAGAACTTATGATCTTCCTGCCTCAGTCTCCTGAGTAGATGGGTTTACAGGTGTGTGCCACTGCCTCTGGCTCAAAAGGCTCATTCATTTTTAGAGTGAATATAATTACTATCTCATGGATTGGTTTATATTTTTTTGTTTGTAAATGTTTGCAATTCTGCATTTTCAGATAGTTAAGTTTAAAAATTCTTTTTAGTGGCAATTCATATAGCAGAATTAGATGAAATGAGGAAACTTTGTACAGTAACATTGGCCAAGAGTTAGGTTTTTTTTTAGTACTAGGGATTGAACCTAGGGGTGCTTAACCACCGAGCCACATCCTCAGCCCTTTTTACATTTTATTTAGAGACAGGGTCTCACTAAGTTGCTTAGGGCCTTGCTAAGTTGCTAAGCTGGTTTTGAACTTGTGATCCTCCTGCCTCAGCCTGTGGAGCCACTAGGATTACAGGCATGCACCACCACACTTGGCTAAGAGCTGGATTTCATTGTTAGTGAAATTTTGAATTCATTGAACAATATAATTTGAATACCTGGAGCTTACAATGTGTTCTTTCAGCATTCTTATTGGCCTAAAGCAATTCAATTGAATTTACTGTTTATTTGATTATCTTGGAACTATTTTTTGGGTACTAGTCAGTTTTTTCTGTTGCTGACTTTTGTTCATTATTATTACTTTCATTGCCTACTCTACTGTGACCTTAAAAATCTTTGGATATTTCTTATTCTTATCTGTTTGCTTACTTTTCTGTCCATTAGTCCAAATGGACATTTAAGTGAGTCTGCTTTTTGAATATTTAAACCAACAGTTTGACCATTTGTCTTTTTGGAGGTTACCTGCCATATGTTTAGCATTACCATTTTCTGTAAACCTTTTAATAAGATAGGGTCTTTGGTATTTCTTGACAGAGTATCTCATTTATTAGTAGCTGTTTCTGTACACATGTAATGGACTACATATTTTACACAGCCTGGTGGAGTCATTATATAAATGATTCAGATTAACTTGATTCAGAGTAAGAAAATTGTTAAATACTAAGTGCTTAATTGTCTTTTTAGAAATGCAGTGTATGCTACAGATATTTGAGGATCTTAAATACGTAGGGAAGGCTGCACATTTTATTTTGATCTTATTACCACCCAAAGAAAAGCTTACATAAAATCCCCTGTAACTTTCTGCTTTCTGAAGATGATATAGCAGACTATCCAAGTCCTAGCCATTTAGTCAGTTGAGAAATAGTTTCAGTAAAACCCACTGATATAATTGTGGCAATTTATGGAACACCTGCTCAAGCAATTGCTTTGAAATACATTAAAACCAAGGGTCTGGGAGGCAGTGGTGGAGTAGACCCTGAGGTATGGGTGGCAGGGAGGGCTGCTGAGCCCAGTGTGCTGTGAGCTACACTGTTCAGTGGTTAAAGGAAGGGGTCAGGGCCTTTTTTTCTTGCTTGCCTGCTCTTGAGCAAGTCACTTTGTTGAGCCTCTGGTTTCTCATGTAGTTGTTGTAAACACAGCACAGGTCATAGTAGAGGGCAGCTAATGATACCGATCTAAATTTTTGTTAAAGTAGTTGAAGATCCGCACACAGTGGTTCCAGTTTTTAGTTTGTCAGACTGTGAAAATACAAACATATGGATGGTTGCAATCCATTTGTTTGTTACCCTCGTTGAAGTCATCTCTCTCTCTCTCTCTTTTTTTGGTACTGGGGATTGAACCTAGGGGGGGCTTAACCACTGAGTCACATTCCAGCCCTTTTACAGCCCCTTTTCAGCACTTTTTGTTTTTTATTTTGGGACAGGGTCTTGCTGAGTTGCTTAGGGCCTGGCTAAGTTGCTGAGGGTGACTTTGAAGTTGGGATCTTCCTGCCTCAGCCTTCCAGGATGCTAGGATTACAGGTGTGCCACCGCACCCAGCTCTCATTGAAGTTTAGGAGGCCTTGTATTGGGTTGGGGGTGCTGCATAGAAACAAACAAACAAGCAAGCCAATGCCAAAAATTCTTCCCCAAGGGATTTCATTGTTGGATAAAGGACTCAGAACAATCGAATCCAGGTCTAGACTTTCAGGTATTATGGCACCAACAGCTGTGTTCTATTAAATATCATCTTTCATCTGTTTGGTAGCGGTTAAATGTCACTAGAACAGTTAGGCAGTTGTTTTGTAATTTGACAGGTCTCTAGGTTTCCAAAGTAAATGTATAAAATCTAAGCCATTTTTTGACACATGAATCATATTCAGTGTTTTTGTGAGGGAAAATGAACTTTTTAATTTCTGGAGTTAACTTTGCAACTTTAAAAATAGAGATGTGATAGCTCTAATCTTTTCTGCATGTTTTAAAAACTTATTTCCTTGGAATTGTAGAATGTAAATTTGGTTTTTGAAAGAACAGTGATAAATATAGTATTTACCAGAGTGAATTTAGAATTTGACTGATGGAATTTACTAAAAATGCTTTTTCACAAGTATATAAGTGGCATGGTGGTGTTCTCAGGTGTTTGCAAAATAAATACTGATCTGTTCGGCTTTTCAGGCCTAAGCAAAAGAGAGAAAGTCTCAAGCATTTGCTTGATGTTTTTCCTAAGTGTAGCCACCAAAGGAGGAATTATAAGGAAAAGTCTTATATTTCTTTTCCAGAATTTTGGGAAGGATAGAGATGCAAGGGAGGAAAATACGCATGCAAATGTAAAATGTTTAAGATTATTTTTCTCTTTAGTATTTGCTCTCCGTTGTTATCACTGATGATCTATACTGCTTTGGAGATGAGAAGGTTGAAATGTTTAATATTCAATAAATGCAACTGATTGGGTATACCCAGAGAGAATTGTGATCCTTCACAGAATGCTTTGCAACCCTCTTCAGCGGAGTTGAATAGTCATTATAGTGTACTCTCAGTAAACTAGTCATTACAAAGGGGAACAAGACTTTTATAGCATCTGTGGAGAACTGGGAACATAGGGAATAAACACATGGCAAATTTAGGTTATTTCAGAGTGAGAAACATTGCTTTAAATAATTATTTACAGGGCTGGGGTTGTAGCTTAGTGGTAGAGTGCTTGCCTCGCATGTGTGAGGCACTGGGTTCGATCCTCAGCACCACATAAAAATAAAGATATTTGTGTCCATCTACAACTAAAAAAATAAATAAAAAAAAATTTATAGCATTTGAGTCATCTGATTACATAAGTATGATTAGAGGTCAATAATGAAGAGAAAAAATGTATGTGTAAATGTGTATTTATTGGTGGTAGATGGTGTTCCCTGAAGAACTTTCCATCAAACTGGTATAAGTGAGATACTGGTATTATTTAGATAATTTGGTGTATGATTTAGAGACCACACAACCTTTCTTTCTTTTTTTTTTAAAAATATTTATTTTTGGTTGTAGGTGGACAGAATATCTTTATTTTATTTTTATGTGGTGCTGAGGATCGAACCCAGTGCCTCACGCGTGCTAGGCGAGCGCGTTACCACTGCGCCACAACCCCAGTCCTCCTTTATTTCTTATAGTTATGGAGACACAAAAACTTGCAATGGCTCCTTCAGTGAGGAATGTATACTTTGATAATATCTTTGTGTTCAAAGTGCTGAAATCAGATTTAATGAGTTGATTATACATTCATAATGAACATTTTCCCTTTTAAAATATTAAACCAGTGCAAGTCAACTTTTTTATAGAGTTTAGTGTGTCTTGAGCATCAGACATTGAAATATTTTTATTTTATTGCTATATTCCCTAGAGAGAAAAATCATCACACTGAATAACATGTGACTAGGTAGTCTCCGAAGGGGAAAATTAGTTTTGTGCAGAGTAGAAAATTGCTTTGTGCGCATATCATGAGACTTGTTGGGCATATGCATTTTTAAGGGGCCTAACAGTGGCTTTGTGTTTTCTGGATAGTATGTTAAAACAGGTATTTAAAAAAATATATAACAACAACAACAAAAAACAGGTATTAATTCTTAGATATCAATACTTCTCTAGAGTAATTGGAAAATTTAGTTGGTGATTTGCCATTATCTGTCCATAGCAGTAACAAAGTGCAGATCTTCATGAATTATAACTGCTAACTTTTAAACTCAGGTATCTAGTTTTTAAAACATGTTGGAACACTGGCTTTTGTTTATTGGTATTATTTATTTATATATTTTTGGTCAGCAACCACTAGTAAAGTATGCTGTATGTTACTTGAATTTGACATAGATTTATTCTAGAAGTTAAATGCAAAAAAATGAGATGCAGGGCTGGGGCTGTGGCTCAGCGGTAGAGCGCTTGCCTCACATGAGTGAGGCCCTGGGTTCGATCCTCAGCACCACATACAAAGCAATAAAATAAAGACATTGTGTCCATCTACAACTAAAAAAATAAGTAAATAATAAATAAATAAAACAAAATGAGATGCAAAAAATTTCACTTGGCCTTCCTTACAAATATTTTCAAATCCTGGCAACTTTTTTAAAAAATTTTTTTTTAGCTGTAGATGAACACAGTATTTTTATTTTATTTATTTATTTTTATGTGGTGCTAAGGATCGAACCCAATGCCTCACGCATGCGAGGTAAGCACTCTACCACTAAGCTGCAATTCTAGTCTCCCTGGCAACTTTGAATAAACTGTTTTAAATTGCTTGTTACCAGATAATTGAATTGACTTTGGAATAGTTTGAGACACTTAGAAACATGAATGAATACTTTCCACACAATTCTTTTTTTTTTTTTTTTGGCACCAGGGACTGAACCCAGGGGTGCTTAACAACACAGCCACATCCCCAGCCCTATTTTGTGTTTTATATAGAGACAGGGTCTCACTGAAGTGCTTAGCACCTGGCCATTGCTGAGGCTGCCTTTGAACTTGCAGTCCTCTTGCGTCAGCCTCCCAAGCCACTGGAACTACAGGTGGATGGTGCACAATTCTTTAATTTTTAGGGGGAAAGCAAGCTCATGTTCAACTGTACATCTCTAATGTTTAGCTTGGGAATTCAATACATTTTTGGTGAACGAGCAAATGATTTTTTTGTTTAAGAAAGTCTTACAAATTTGGGGCCTATGTTAAGGCACTGCTATTTTTAGCATATTTACCTACAAAATTATATGCACACAAACACAGTGTTTGTAAACTATTTTAAGGGACACTTAAAACAATTGGATTAAATGTTTTCTTAATATGACATGGAAAGTTTTGATCACTACAGGGCATTAAAATTGAATAAAGATTTAAAGTCCCCATAGATTATCTTCCATTTTACTTCAAAAAGTTGAACAAGCTGCTATTCTTAAGTGTTATCTTATAATAAACATTGGGATAAGGAGTTAAAACTACACACAAATTTCATTTTTTTTTGCTGTTGTAATATCATATGAACTTTTCAGAATGATGCCATTCTATTGCTATGAGTTTTGCTCTTGGAGCCACTATTAATCATTGGTTGCATTCAGCATTGGCCTTCTATCTTTTTGGCAAACATTGGAGTCTTTGCAGGTTCATAAAGTAATGTGTAATTGTCTCACTTCCCAGGCAACAGGCCGCAGAGACCCAATCTGTAGTATTCCAGAGGGAGGTATAACAGCATTGTTTGGGGCCTGGCCCTGTGAAAGGAAGCTTATTTGTCTTGTAGTAAAATACATACTTGGATGTGGGTGATACACATTTAGGTGTGAGTCTGAATTGTAGACCTTATTGTTATGACTTAAGTGTATTTGAGGTTTATAAAGCAGTCAATTATACCTAATGATTCTGGCTTGCAGAGAGTGTGGGAGTGGAGGGACCAAAAACATTCCAAACTCAGCCTTCATGTAGACAGGACATTGATGTTTTTAGATTTGGTTATTAAGTAATTTTCATTGATTAGAAAAACATGTTTTTCCTATGTATTTGCCTGCTCTGTCCCTTACATAGTATATGCTTGGAATGAAGAATATGCAAGTCAACTTACTATGAACATAGTAAAACATAATCTTCAATTGAAAACACAAAAGATATGGATATGGAGATATAGTTATATAAAATATGAAAGTAATATTGAAATTAGGCAAAATGTGTGGTCACTCTCTGCAGCCACCAAGAAAGGTACTAACCCTGGCAAGTATTTTCTATTGATGAGTGGATTTTCTGGGAGCCCAAAATCTGATTTTTAAAATCCAGCCAGTGTTAGAGTAAAACAATGCCTGTTTTATTCCTGACATGGTCTTTATATACTGGGGATATTAAAACCTCTGAACTCCTCTTGGTTTATAGGTATAATACTACAATTTTAAAGAACTTTGCAAAACATTTATAAATATTTTAATTTAATCGTTCTGTTTACTTTCGGAAATAATAGACTGCAGGATTTTTTTTATTCTCAAATTAAGTGGGAGTAGTTGAACTTGAATTTGCCTTTCTCTGATTTCTAGTTTAGTTCTTTTAATAATAATTATATAGTTTTCCTCCCCAACACACAGTTTAACACAGTTACACTACATTTATGCAGCAGATTTATTCCTGCATAACTCATATGTAAGACAAAAACAGGTTTTTGGAACAAGTGGTATCTTAAATATAACTATTATGGCTTTCTAATTGAAGAGATCCAGTGGTGAGTCTTCTTATTAAGTGAGTAATGTTGTACTGATTTATTGCCATTTTGTTTTTGTGGGGTGACTGTAGTGGTTCTTAAGCCTTAGTATAAACAAGAACCATCCAGTGAATTTATGAAAAACAGATTCTGTGGTCCCTTTTACTCTCAGAATTCTTCTCTTTCTGTTTTTCACCATTACTTGATTGGTTTCTTAAGGTCTGTGAGTTTTTCTCATTCATTTTGGTATTCTCCGTGAATAGCCTGGGTAGGGGTGGAGGGGGGAGAGAAAGAGAAAGATAAAAGATTGAGGGTGCATGTTTTGTTTTGCTTTTCCTATTAAGTGCTTAATAAATACTTGTAGGATGATTTAGGAAGAGCTTCCCTGAAGGAAATGCCTGGAAAGAATTAATACAGTAATAATTGTGGGTGGGGAATACTGGAAAGAATTTTAATGCTCAAAATTTACACTTTTGCTGACTTGGTTTGCAGTTAAGCATTATTTTCAAACATTCTTTTCATTAGCAATATCATTAAAAACATGATACAACGTTTCAGGGAAGGATTTTACTGGAAAAGGTGTAAAGAAAATTAAGGGTGGATGAAGAGAGAAAAAAATCACATTGTTCTGCTCAAGTACACCCAATCAGCTTGGAAGTTAACAGTTTTCTTCTCAGGGAAGTTGTTCTTTAGCCACAAGCTACTGCAAATTGTTCAGCCATTGGCAGCAACACAGAAAACTGCCCTTTTCACCCTTTCCAGCTCACAAATGCAGACGATTCATAGCTGGAACCCATCTTCAAGAAAGTGCTGGCTTTATTGAAGCCAAATGTCCTGAGTTTTTCATTGTGGACACATGTAGGGCCTTCAGTGCTTTTGCCATACAGTAGAGCAAACAGATCATTAAAAAACAAACAAAAGCAACAACAACAGAAGCAAAGTTTACCACACAATCTTCAACTTACTATTTGTAATACAGATGCAAATAATCCATTTGGTAATATATTTCTCTTGCTCACTATTGTTCTTCGATGTTAGCTGTGTGCTTTTTAATGTAGTAAGTGCACAGTAGAATTAATTGAATATAGGGTAGAAGAAGGATGGGGACAGAAATAATAACTGATTCTGCATTTTTCACTCTTGCTGTTTAGAAAAGTCCAATTTTATTTCAAGATCTGGCTTCTCATGTGAGAAATTTAAACATTTATAGGTAGTAGAGAGATCCCTTAATTGCCCATTATGAAGAGATCTTCCCAGGCTGATGTTTTCACCAGGGGCCAGAAAACCCAGGTGTTTAGACAGTGACCTTGAGTGCATTGTTTTATGCCAGCCCTGTGGATAACCTTGGGCAGCAATTTTTCTGTTGACTTACTCGAAAGCAACTTGTATGAAGATGTACACAGTTAATTTGAGAAATGTGTTTTGGTTTTTTTTGAATTCTGCTTATAGTTTGTTTTATGATGGTGCTGAGCAGCACACAGAACTACTTCATGCCCTTAGCATCAATCTGCAACACAGATTATTTCTTCCTTCTCTTTCCATGGACACTTTTTCATAAATATTAACAGTTATATGTACTTTGAAGATGCTGATAAACTGATAATACTGTGAAATCTTTTTGATTTGTTTGTGCAGATGAGTCTGAGTTAGTAACAGTTAAGGCAAGCAGTGATGGAAAGCATATTTACAGTTAGTGCTTGCTCCATTATGCAATTTATCTATTTAAACTGGAAAAATTACCTAAAATAACAAGATATGCTTTTTGTACCTAGATACAGGCAAGCCAGGTCTTGTCATCTACTAGGTGTATAAGCATTTTCCTTTGAATTTCTAATTTGAGCACCTTGGTTTGCCTTCCAGTTTTCTTCCCTATATATTCTATAGAATTTATTCTGCTAGAATAAGTGTGCCTTTGAAAAGAATTTCTGAATTTGGGCATATATTAAATTAGTATTTATATTGGCTTCTGACTGAAAAATGTTCTTTTTTGATTATCTTTCATTAAATCAAAATGTAACAGGTTTTGTGTAATTAAATTGAACTTATTTTGCTTATCATTCTTTTGTATTTTTTGGATACTTTCTAATACTGTACCCTTTTGAAGAAGTTGTCCTTGAGTCATTATTGTAACTTGTTTGCAGCTACAAGTCATCTTTGGAGACAGTAAATGTGTCCTAGAAAATAATGGGCAGTGTTTTTTGTTATTGTTGGTGGTGGTGGTTTTTAAATCTATGAATTGTGAACTTGGTTCACAGGTTGAATTTTGGCATTTGATTTACCTCCCAGGGCATGGTAACATCCAGCTTCATTTTGTGAGTGACTACAGATGCCTTTTTACCATTTGGGCTTCTTTGTCTTTTTAATAAATGATCAGTCTGTGAAATTTTAAGCCAGATGGCAAAAAGGAATTCCCGGTTTTCAAAGGGTTGTCTTTAATTTTGTATTTAAAAGGTAATGTTGGCTTTATTTTTAGAAATTAAATATGTTACAGCTGTTGGGTAATTTACCACCTCCTGCCCTCACCTCCCCTTACATAATTGAAGGAGAAAAATGTGCATTGATTTAAAAATAATAATAAAAAGCCAAGAGGAACTTCAGCTTTATTCTGTGACTTGCCCTGATGTCTTTATGTGATGCATAAGATTGTAGAAAAAAACTTTAGATTCAAATAGAAGATAACAGTGAGTGGGATGACTTGAGCTTAATATTTTTAAACAATCATAATTATTTAAGCTACATATGTGAAACATGGCAGCTTGAAAGTGATGGGAAGCCAAAGATAATTTAAGTGTCGGGAAATGGCTTCACGTGTTGCTTATTGCATCCTTGACGATGTGGATAAAACAGAAACAGCTGCGATTCCAAATACCCTATAAATTTGAAGTGGTGTTGTAGCACACTTTATGAGCTAATTTAATAAGAACTTTACCCATATGTCTTTGGTGACTTACTTTCAGTTCTCTTCACAAAAATGTAAAATATTTGGGGCTCTTTCATACTGCTGAATGAAAAATGTGTGCATTTAGCTCCCTAAAGCAAGTAGTAGCCTTGAGAGATGGGCTTGCCTAGAAATTGACTACATTTTTGTTGGAGAACGGGTGAAAAGGGCAGTTTCCTGTGTTGCTGCCAAAAGGTTTGAACAATTTGTAGTAGCTTGTGGCTAGAAAACAACCTCTGTGAGACAAAAACAGCAACTACAAACTGGCTTTGGATATGTGTGAGAAAGTTCTTTTTTTTTTCCCACATGATTGTTAGGCTTTATAGAAAATTTATAAAGTGAATTTTTAATTTCAATTGCTTGACATGATGTTTTGGCTGATTTTGGATAAAAGTCTAGGGAAGTATGTTTGAGTTAGCACAAGTGGAAAATGATGTGGTACTTAAAAAAATAAGGTAGCATTTATAGTTTGCTTTTATTATAACCATGTGCTTTGATGGGCATTCATTTTTCTCCTTTAAATGTGAAGGCAAATCTTGGTATCTAAAGCATGTATTTTATAAGAATGGGTTTTGTTCATGTATTTTTTTTTTGTTTAACTGATTAGAAGTACATTTTTTCTCCCTAAGTTCACATAGGCAATATATTCCATTTTATATTAGAAGCATGTTTATAAAATATGTATGTGCAACTTCTGGTAATTGCCATTCATTAGTAACCTACAGCATGCTAGGCATGATACTGATACCCTTTCATTGGTTTTATTGTTTACTTCTCTGGATAAGGGAAACAGCTTACAGAGGGTGTCATACAGCTAGAAAAGCTTGATCATTAAACTTTGTAGAAAATTTATAAAGTGATTTTTTAAAAATCTCATTTGCTTGGCATGGTTGGAGCTGGGATTTGGAATCCTATGTATATGGTCCTCATTATTTCAAAGTAGTTACTATTCCAGATACTCATTTTGTAGAATAAAAATATGCTCAAGATTATTTTTGCAGAATGGGCTTGGATATGTGGAGTGAGCAGACTTGGCTTGATTTAATGTTTTCATTAAGTTCTTTCTTAGGTGTGGTTTTCATCTTACCTCAGCATCTGTGTACTTAATTGTCAATATAATTTTGTGGTCTGAATTAGCAGTTACCACAATGTACGTGCAATCACGTTGTTATTTAAATGCTCCAGACTTTACTTTGTTGACCTTAATTTTGAGTGTTTTCTGTTGAGGATATGTAATAGTTTTTCACTAAAATACAAATAGCTGGTTAGGTGTGACCTTTTTCTTAATATTTTATCCTATTCATCAACATCCATTTTTTTCTTCATTGAATAATTGCTAAGTTATCTTATAATCTAGCAC
The DNA here is from genome assembly GCA_004024805.1 of Geosciurus inauris. Taxonomy (NCBI): domain Eukaryota; kingdom Metazoa; phylum Chordata; class Mammalia; order Rodentia; family Sciuridae; genus Geosciurus; species Geosciurus inauris. The sequence goes on from PVHX01003143.1 coordinate 54,143, forward strand.
AGTGGTTCTAAGCCCCCTGTGGGTGTGCCTGGGTGATTCTCTAGAAGACATTTGGCAACCACTAGGGACACTTTTGATTGCTATGACTTGAGGGCATGCTATGGTATTTGGTATAGAGAGGTTAGCGTCTTATAATGTGCAGGATAGCTCCTCACAACAAAATGTCAATACTGAAGAGGTTGAGCAACCCTGATCTAGCTGCATAGGCTCCAGGCCAATTGTTAATTCCTGAGAAACTCTGACTTCATGAGGTTTTCTCAATAAAACAACTTGGTGGCAACCACACATGTTTTTTTCTTTATTTTAGAAATGGGAGGAAAAGAATATCCATCTGTTTGCTCACTCAGCTCTGAGCTAAAGAACATAGGTGGACCTCACATTGAATTGTATCTTTCACCTGTTTCCTGCCTTCACTTGCTACTTCCAAATTAGGGGAAGTTATTCCTTAAACTAGTATTTGTCATCATCTTAGCCACAATTGACAGCTGAAGAGTAGTATATAAACTACCTTGACTTAGGATGGAAGAGAAGCCAAAGAAGGAAGGGGAATACCGACCAAAGATGTTTCACTTAATGCATTTTTGACTAGGATGAAGGTCCTAGTGTGTGTCTCAGAATTATATTGAGTACCAGAAAATGCGATTGTGATTGGTATATATAGGTCTTTACATCCATGAAGTCAAGTGTTGTTTCATGTTGTAAACTGAAATACAAGGTATAAGTGGGATGTTTAGGAAATATTAAAAAGAATCCTGGGTCCAATAATCCTGGGTCCAATACCTATCAGATATCTACCTTGCAAGTAGAGAAATAGGCTAGATTATTATTATTATTTGCATTTTATTACCTCAAAATTCTTGGTCATAACCTTTGTGATTTTGGTTAAATGCAAAAAGTTGACAGTGGTCTTTCATACTTGAATGCCTTTGCAAGTACTTGGGGGTCTGTACCTTCTTTCCTTGCTCCCTTCACCCTTTAGGTATGACTGTAGTTTTACTCTACTTATCCTCTGTAGGATATTTTTGCATATTTAATTTTTTTAAGTACTGGTATTGAACCCACTGACTTATCTACATCCCTAGACATTTTTTAATTTTTAAAATATTTTTTTTAGTTGTAGATAGATACAATATCTTTATTTTTATTTTATGTGGTGCTGAGGATTGAACCCAGTGCCTCACACATGTGAAGCGAGCACTCTACCACTGAGCCACATCCCCAGCCCTTGTTAAGTTGCTAAGGCCGGTCTTGGACTTGGGATCCTCTGCCCCAGCCTCCTGAGTTTCTGAGCACATTTCTTTTTGTAGTATAATTACAATCCATTTCTCAGAATGGATTGTAATTATGGGCTTATTTCCTGTGTGTCCAAAGATTGCAATGTCCAGACAGGGTGCTGGTTACAGATAGCCAGTCTTTAAATGTTGAGTGAGTGAATGGTGGAGGAGGAGAAGCAAATACATTAGCAATCTTAAAAGAATAGTGAAAAATGATTGGGTGCATGATTGAAAGTCAGGGTGCTGGGGAAGGGCCCTAAGTGCGTGAGAAAGGAATCGTCACATAAGTATGATTACATTGGTGTGGTTGGTGCATGTATGGTCTTTTTTGATACCTAGGGTCTGAAAGAGTAAGGCCTATATCTTGGCCATGTCTGCAGATAAATGTTTTTCACTTGAGTTTCCTCCATGCTCAAGTATCTTCTTGCTCTGAAGAGCAGCCTTTAAGTGTTCTTGAGCGTGACCCTATTTCCTGGCATATAGACTTAAATCTAGACTTTCCTATTTTGCTGTTGTGTTTTGTTTCCTTCTTATCCCAATTAGGAAGAACTGGGTTTCAAAGTGATAGAAATGGCCCTTGAGGTCCTACAGTGATTGCCTGATGGAGCTCCTCGTAGCACTTTGAATCCTGGGCTGAAGTGGTGCTTTTCTCTTTGGGCAGATATGCTTCTTTACCCTTTACTGACACTGGTTTTTGAATTTCACAGAGACAGCTCCATTTTACTCCAGGGTTCATTCTTCTATTTATATTAGTGTCACCATTGGTGGCCTGGGTTAGAATAAATTGCAACTGTATATGCTTTTATTTTGTTGTTGAATTGTATGAAAGCATTTATTAGGCACTTGGGTTCAACTGTGGGAAGAGTTGTTTTCTTTCAGTGAAGATCCACTAGCAGGGTACTACTGGTCCTTATCACTATGGGCATTGCCATTGGACTTGACCCTTGCAAATTGAGTGTGCCTGATTGCTCAGGTGCTTGTGTTGGTGAACCAATTATACTTGGACGATAAACTGTTACTCCTGACAGTGATTAGAGAGGCAGGACATGTTACACATGGACTGCTTTTGTAAGACAATTAGAATGAATATTATGAAACATTTTTTAAATAGGGGAGAAAACTTTTTGAAAGTAAATATTCTGATTTTATTGTTCCAATGGTTGTAGGCCCTTAAACTTATTAATATTAGAATTCAGCTTTGTACCAGGGCAGATTTTGTTTCTTCTTTTCTTCTTTTTCTTTTCTGAATGACTAGTGTTCTTTTTTGGTTTTATTTTGCTTTTCTTTTGGTGACATAGTTTTAGATTTTCCCTATTGGAGAACAGCAGTAGTTGGATTATGGCTAAGAACATAAGGAACATCCAATTTCCAGTATCAGATTATATATTTTTTTGAGTCTATACTTTTTTTTTTTCTTTTTGTATTGTATGAAATCGATGTCCAAGACAGTAGGGATGTTGACCTGGAAACTTTGTAGGATTTCTCAGGATTATTAGGTGTCCTTTTAAGGTTTGTGAGGTATGTGATACATATAAAGGTAGGGGTAGAGGTCTAGGGCTGGGCTTTTCAAGAAATCGTTTTAGAGGGTCATGACCAGCATTTAAAAGAGTGAAATAGAGTAAACACGGGAGTCAGGGCCCCATTTAGTTGTAAGAAACTTTTACATGAAAATTAAGAAAAGAAGAAGGAGAGGTTGACATAGAGTCCCTGGCAGGAGATTTGGGGCTGGATTTAGCACAGACTGCCCAAGCTTAAGTAGGCTTTGGTCTTCATCAGAGTGGATGGTACATGGTCAGTTAAAAACTTTGTTTCCATTAAAACTGGGGTGTTTATTGTGTATTTGTTTATTTATTTATTTATTTATTTATTTATTTATTTATTTATTTTTTAGTTTTAGGTGGACAGAATATCTTTGTTTTTATGTGGTGCTGAGGATCGAACCCAGTGCCTCACGCGTGCTAGGCAAGCACACTACCACTGCGCCACAATCCCAGCCCCTTTATTGTGTATTTGTGAACTAGATTGGGATGTGAATATTTTACTCTGGGTTACAGATGGACAAATTTAAAAGCTTGGAGTCTGACTGTGGGAATGGGTAACATGGTCAGGAGAACAGGAGCATTGGAGATTTGCCTTTTGAAAGTAGGAACACAGTGCTCTGCTCTGAGCCTTATAGAAAGGATAATATGTAAAAGGAGTTTGGATTTGGAATGTATTATACATGGTGAAGGTTTGGGATTCAGGCTTTAAACATGGTGTGGTAAACAATTGTTGGCTAGTGGGGAAAAGCATGGCCCAAATATTGGTTGAGTTTTTGGCTCAGCACTTGGTCTCTCAGCTTCATTCTCAGACTGAGGGAAGTAGATTGGAAAAATACCAGGGCCTAGACCATTGTAAAATCCCATGAGTCTGTAAAAGCTGGGCAGTGAGGAGAGGGCACTTTTGATACGATTTGGGTCATAGGGAGAGAGCTTTTTGGGACTTGTTATGAGTTGCTCTCAAAAACATGTAATGAGCAATAAATAGTTAAAAAAATAATTTTGGGAGGTTTGTATGGGTAATAAAACCCTGTAAAATACTGAGTGAGCAAGCACAGTTTGGGAATTACAACTGATGATTTCTAGTTTTATTCTTTCTCCCATTGTCTTTTCTTTTTTCATTTAGTTAGCACTGGCAGATGAGTGTGATTTTTTTTTTTTTTTTTTTTAAACCTGTGAACATATTTGGGCTTATCCATTTTCCTATTGTTATGGGAATAGTAAAATATTTTTTAAGATTTGTGCTAATTAGTTATACATTGCAGTGGAATACATTTTGACACATCATACCTATGAATAGTAAAATCTTGATAGAAAATTGCCAAGTGTTGCTTTCTAGACCAAATGTGGGAGACAGTGGGAAGCAGGAGGCTACATTCTGTGGTTCTTAAAAAGGAAGGAAAAAAGGTCAGGGACTTTTGGAGGGGGAGCTGGGTGATTTGGGCAGAGGCTTAGAATCTTTCACCTCTTAAACCTTTGAGATTCTTTCAGAATTCAGGCCTCATCTTCCTGTCAGGTACCCCATCTCTTGTGGGGGTGGTGCTTGCTAGAGGAGCATGGTGGGTAGAGATTCTTCTTTGCACTGTCTGGCATGGGTAGCACCCATTCCCCTGGGGAGCAAATGTGTCTCATTTGGAATTCCTTATCGTGTTTCCCTTAGAGGTGTAAAATTGGCAGTTAAGTTTTACAAGTACTTCTTTTTAAAAAAATAATGTTATTGTATTTTTATTCCTTTATTTTTATTTATTTTTATGTGGTGCTGAGGATCAAACCCAGTGCCTCACACATGCTAGGCAAGCGCTCTAGCACTGAACCACAACCCCAGCCCCTTCCAAGTACTTCTAAGTGCATTACAGATAGTTGTACTTCCTTAGTTAGGCTTAGGGATTTTAATACCCCTTTTAATGACTTTTTGTAGGGGAAAAGTAATAATAATAACTAACTTGATTTTTTGGTAGTACTGGGGGGCTTCGCATATGCTAGGCAAACACTCTACTACTGAGCTATACCCCCCTAACCCTTTTCATTTTGAGATCTGGTTTTGCCGTGTAATTAATCCAGGTTGGCCTGGAATTTGGCAATTTGCAGGCTTTACCATCCTGAGTAGCTGGTTTCTAGGAGTGTGTGGCTATGTCACGCTTAAACCTTTTGAGAGTTTAACTTCATGGCAGAAATGGTTGTTTTCCCTGCATTGTTTTATCTGTATGGTCTGCCAGTTACGTATTTCCTTAGCCTCATTTTACAGATTGAGGATTGAGGCTCACATCCCAGCTTCACTTTCATTACCCTATCTCATGCCCTCCCTGTGATTCCCATTCTCCAAGCAAACCCTCACTGGTGTTGGGGGTTATGATGTGTGGTCTTTTTTTTTTTTTTTTTTAAAAAAAAGACTGCAAATCATCAGACTTCTGGATGTATAACCTACCCTAAGTCAAGGACTGCTTGTAGATAGGCATGTAGAATTAGTCCTTCTCAGGCCTGCCAGAGATATTAAAGATTTAGAGCTGTTAACGTTTTGTCTTCCAAGGATGGTCCTGACAGCATTTAATGTTGTCGTCTATAAAAAGTTTAAAACTGAAAAGTTATAGGTGCAGGGGTTTCTGATCAGAGCACAGTCAAGTCTGACTACGCAGTTTTCTAGGGCCAGGAAGGGTGTGTGTGTGTTCAACAGCATTGGGTGGGCTGAGATTAAAGCTGTAAGCTGCATTCCAGGGACAGTTAAGATCCATGGCCGATAATGACATCACTTCCACAGGTGCCAAGTCATTCTCTTCTTTTTCTGAGGTGGTCTGCCCACGCTTAAAAATAAAGACAAAAAGAAGGATGTTTTAAGTACTAATGTGAGATTTTGTTGCAAAATAAGTGTGAAATCCAATTCTGGGTGTGTGTGTAGAGGTAGGGAGGTGACAGTGCAATACTTCTTGAAAACTACACAGTCCCAGAAATTCCAGTTTCAGGTTACGTGGGTTCAGTCCTTCCCAAGAGATTTTTGTGAAGAGGGGGTGGGGACAAGGGTGGGGTTTTCATCCTTGATGAGAAAAATAGCTGTGGAAAAACAAAGTTGAGAGTTTTTCCCCTTCTGCTTTCCCCTCAATTAAAGACTGGGGGTTCAGTGTTTCTGGGCGAGAACTCTGATAGCCAGTATGTTTTGTAGAGGCTGAAGAGCTCTGATTCAAAATGGCAAGCTTGGATTCAAAAGATTGGATCTTTTTAATGATAATTGACATGTTTATGAGTAGAACTTGGTCTACAGAGATGCATAGTTAACGAATGCCAGCCTTGTTCTCGTAGATATAATCATTATTTCCTCGTTACCCTATATTCATAGTTTGTGGAATAAATGCTTGCGTAAATGTGTGTTTGTTTTTAAAAAAAAATTTTTTTTTTAGTTGTAGATGGACACAATATCTTTATTTTTATGTGGTGCTGAGGATCAAACCCAGTGCCTCACGCATGCAAGGCAAGCGCTCTACCACTGAGCTACAATCCCAGCCCGTAAATGTGTATTTATGTACTTCGTAAAGTGGAGCTCATGCTGTATGTTTGGTATTGATGTCTTTTTTTCCCACTCGGTATTATTATTTTTAAATTTTCTACATTTTATTTGCTGAGTTTTAATTTCATTATTTTATCACCAGAGAATGTGATGTGCAAAGTGTGTATTTCAGGGAATTTTTAGAGGGTTTCATTATAATCATTTTAATATGTTCAATATTAATTAATATACCTTAACATATATACTAATTAAATATAAATATTTTTCTGGATACATATTTTCCAGGTACAATTATGCATACATATACATATTTACATATATACTTACATATATGCATATGTATATGTGTTTGAAAATTATGGACCATATTTTATTTAAAATACAAATCCCTGATTATCAAATTTAGATTGAACTATTAGGGTGATAAGTTTTTAGAAATGCATCAAAGTATTCCAGTAAAACTAGAGATTTACTAAATTTTTTCTTGTATTTCTAAATTTTACTTTATTCATTTGCACTTACATTTTTCATACAGTTTCTCAGTGGGAAAACTGCTTTGTGTATAATATATTTTATCATCACAAAGTCTCCCATCTCTACTTCATTCCTTGATATCTCAGCTACAGAACAGACTAAGAAAAGGCAAGTTGAATGTCCAAGATTAAGGAACAAATATTATGCAAGAACAGAGTTTCTTGTACATCTATTTTCTGTGTCCAGAGAATACAAATGAACACTTCACAAGGGTCTCTAATGAAGACCACTGAGGAATCATTTCAAGGGATGCAAAGACTTGGCAATAATCTTCCTGAAATTCCTGATCTCCAGGGATGGAGCATCTATTTATTTGCTCCCAATCATCCAAACTTGGAGCCTCAGCATCTCATTCTAAGTGTTCTCCTCCAGTGAGAAAATGTCCCTTACTTATCAGCTGCAGCTGTGAATTTCCCATCACCAGGTCTAGCATGGAGCCAGCAGAAGCAGAGATTTCATGAAAACCCCTCTGGTGTAACCAGGGCTGCAGGGATCTTGGTGATGGTCTTCCCTGTCCTGACTGTTGTTTCTAGAGGGAAGCCGGCTGGGACAGCCACGTGTTGATAGATAGGGGGCCACAATGAGGTCGGTCTCCTCCATGCTCTGCTGTGCATGTGTGCACTCAGTATTATTATTTTGTGTAGTTTGCCCTGCCAAGTGCTTTAAAAAAATGTATACTTTTTTAGAACTAAGGCACTTTAAGATATTATTTGTTTCCCCCCTCTTTATTTTATAGATGAAGAAATTTTATAAAGTGAAGTTAAATGACTTGCTCAAAATTAGTTTTAGAGTTGGAATTAGAACCTGCTCTGCCTATTCTAGTGTACTTTTCAGTATAGCATTCTGGCTATTATTTACTGGGGAGAATGTGTGAAGTGTTTTTGTCCTAGGATCCTTTTTAGGATAAATTAGAGATAACTGACCAGTAGAGTTAAGGCTAACTATGACTTTGAGTCTGAAAGATGAAAAATTGAGACCATCTGAACATATAGCTGTTTAGTTAATTTGGCTCAGGTGATTGGGGAAAATTTGAAACCATCATGATATAGTTGGATTGTTGCTGTTTGAGGGTTATTTGATGTAAACCTGAAAGGAGTAGGGATTAAAAAGCTATATTTTATATTTACCATAAACATATTTGGAGCTTTTCTTTTCTGCCATGTTAAAGTCAATGGATCCCTTAAAGCTTTTTTAAAAATGGTTTTGTCAAAGTAATTATTGTCTCATATACCAAAAGCTGCTCCCCCCCCCCCTTTTTCTTTTTTTGTGATGCTGGGGGTTGAACCCAGGGACACTTTTTCACTGAACTACACCTCCACACCTTCTTTTTTTTTTTTTTTTTTTTTTTTTGAGACAGAGTTGCCAAGGGGGGCTTTGAACTTAATCCTCCTGCCTTAGCCTCATGAGTAGTTGGGATTGTGGGTGTGCGCCACTGGGCCTGTCTCAAATGTCTTTTACTCTGTACGATTCCTTTGGAAGTTGTTCACACATGGTTTTAGGGCACTTGTCTTGAAATTCAACTCATTTGTTACTATTAACTTTTCAGGGTTTCATCCTCAAGGACAAAGATGTCTTGTCCTTCCTGTTCTTTGTTTCTCTCTCCCCCTCCACTTTCCTTTGACTCCATAGTACTAGTGGAGTATCTTGAAAGTCCTCAATATTATTGCCATGTTCTGAGTGCCTTTGGGGCATGTTAGGGAACATGGTCTCTTGAGTTTCTTGTCATGTTTCTAGTCTGCTGGTCTAAGAACTATCTCTGGAGAGTAAGCAAGTCAGGCATGATTTGCACATGTTTTGTTTGAGTCAATAGGTAGTTACACATAGTTTTAGAGGCAGTTTTTATGACTTGAGATTCACCCTTCTCTCTGTCTAAAACTAGAGGAAGCTATATATCACATTTAAAATGACTGATGAAATGTGGAGGAATGCCTGGAAAATAGGTGATGGAGAATAATCAGTTTTTGTTTCCTGGAAAATCCCTCTGCCAGAAGTCTTTAAAATATTACATTCTGTAGCCTGAAGACTTACTGACAATTTTGAACTTTTCTTATTTTATTTTGAGAGTAGAAGGAATGGAGAAATTTAGTGTTGAAAATCTAAGGGATATGAAGTGAGGAAGAAAGGAAATAAATGGTAGGCTCTATCTGTATGAAGGAGGAAAAAGGGAAGGAAGAAAGAAGAGAAAGATGGAGAAATGAGCAGGATAGATAGCCAAATTATTAGGGTGGGGACTTAATCTGAATGTCATTTGGCAAAGCTGATTATACTTTTGGTTCTTTTCCAAAAGTTTTTTTGAATGATTGGGATGGGTGGGGAAACTCCACTAGACTTGACAACTTAAGTGTTGAAGAAAAAGAAATTGGCCTGAGTGGTTAGATGAAGTAGAAAGAAACACAAAGGATTTTTTTCCTTTGGCAGTACTTTGTGCTTCTTAATAATGCTGTTTTAAGTTTGCTAGCGTTGTATCAAAAAGTTTGGTGTAATATAAAGAATCTTGTTTTTTGGGCTAGGATTGTAGCTTGCCTCATATGCGTGAGGCACTGGGTTCGATCCTCAGCACCACATAAAAATAAACAAATAAAATAAAGCTACTGTGTCCATTTAGTTGTCCTACAACTAAAAAAATATTTAAAAAAAAAGAATCTTGTTTTTGATTGACTGCTTGTATCTGTTAGAGTTGATACTGGTATCCTCTCCCTCCCTCAACTTACTCACCATGGAAGTGTTAGGACATAGAAAATGTCTTCACTTGATTCCATGAGCTGTAAAGGAAAACAGCCCCTTCACTTCATGGATGAAGCACACTTGTGTGATATGTGGTTTCATTTCTCTTAAGTACTATTTGCTTACTATTCATTATATTTAGGTAATAATGATTACACATACTCTCCAGGTCATTTGGAATTTTTCCCATTTTTGGGGGCTCACAAAAACAGAAATAATTTGAAATTCATTTTACAACTGGAAAGAAACTGCTTCCTATAGACATTTGTGTTTATCTTTGGGTTCTAGTATCAATCACATTATTTCCTGACCCTGGGCTGGGCTACCTCTGACTTAAGCACTGGGACTGAATTGTGTCAGCACTGCTACTTAAGGGTTTATCCTAATCCAGGTGTCCTTGGATTGTGTGGTGCCAGCAAGTAAGTTGGTAGCAGTGACCCCAGACCTGGGCTGCAGGTGTGAGTTCTGAGCGAGCTCTATGATTATCCAATGACTCCATTGCTGATAAATGTGAGTTGGTGTTTTTCTTGGGATACTCTGCTTTGATGGCATGAGGGGTAGTGATAATAATTTTTTTAGGGTGTTATTCTTCTGGAACATAATGAATATTGTGAATTCGGTCTCACAGGGTGACATTATGCACAAACATAAATAGAATGTGGTAGGTATTGTGGAACCAGCTACAGAGCTGTTTGATATACCCTGCAGATTTGGCTTTTTGGTGATTGTGTTGGCCAGGTTTCCTGGAAAACAAGCTTGCATTTTTACTTAGCAATATCCTAAAGGTATGTGTTATGGTTACAAATTATATTTGAAAGGTTCCAGAAGAATAAAATGATAGCAGATTTTTTCTTTTATTCTTCAGTTGTGATAGCCATAGCTGCTCCTTTCCTGAACAGGTGCCCTAATTTTTCCAGCCATTGCTGGTACATGTTTTCTACTGCGATTTTAGCACCAACTTGAACAGTGAAAGGAAGAGGTAAACTCTGCTCTGATAAATGTTATGCATGGAAGAAACATTATAGTAATGGCTATTTAAAAAAAGCCACTGTCTTCATTTTTGTTTTTATTTTCCTCTGTAGGAAATTAGAAGCTCAATAGTGTGAGGTGCATTGGGAAAATAGGGTACCAAAGGAAAGTGTTTGAAAGACAGCTCCACCTGAGAAAACACTGAGGGGCGAATTCATTAAGAAACATGAGCTCATCACTTAGTTGATTTAATTTGTAATGCAGATGAAAAATACCTGGGGGATATTCTTTGAAAGAGTTGGGTGGGTAGAAGGGCTTAGTAGGTATACCTGCCTTTTCTCAATATATTTTAACAAATGGATTTCTTACCTGGATGTTGTGGCACACAACTGTAATGCCAGCTGCTAAGGAGATTGAGGCAGTTTGTTGCCAGCCTGGGCAACTTAGACTATCTCAAAATAAAAAAGATTGGGGGTGTGGTTTAGAGGTAGAGTGCTTGCCTGGGATGTATGAGGACCTAGGTTCAGTCCCTAGGATTGCAAAAAAGAAAAAAAAAAAAGAACAAGAAAAAACCAAAACAACAAAAACCCTCTGACCTCTCCATTATTCAGTTCAGTTTAAAATTTCTTAGATTCTCTAATGTGTACAAAATAAAGGGCTGGCTAAATTTTTTTTTTTTTTGAGGTCCCTCCAGATCTAAAATTAATGTGATTCAGGAGGATTACACCAAGACACATTATCGTAGGGCCTATTTCAGAACAATTTCTTGTTTTGAGAATTTAATACCTTTCTGAAATAGTGACCTGGTAGATCACTCTTAACCCAGGAGATGCAATCATATCGAGTGAAGATAGTAAATTGCATTCTCTTTACATTTTCTTAATGTGATTCTTAAAAGATGTTTAATTTCTTGTTAAACATGTGCTAAAGATATTGGTTCCATTAGAGTGCCACTGAATTTAATGTTATAATAACTGAGTAGTTAAGGTGATTATCTTGACTTATAGAAAAATAAGTTTATAATGCCCAGAATCTTTTGAAAACAGGTGCTCTGGATTTATTTTCTTCTTAATGCATTTCTTTCTACCCGGTTTAGACAGAGCATAACTTTGTGTCAAGGAGTGTAGCGGATACAGAGATGGGTAAGACAGACTCATTTTGCAGGGTGAGTAGGATCTGTGCATAGCTCTATCCTTTAGAATAGTGCTGAACTGAGACAAGTGAAGTGGGGAGGATTTGGAGGAGAGAAAGGATGGCATGGAGCCTGGGAGTGGTAGAGAAGTCTTTGGCAGAGTCATAGCCCTCTAGCTGGACTTTCCCTGGTAGTGGACTGTCATTCTCCTCAGCTGGCTGTCTTTTGAGAAAAGTCCAAGGAGTGAGCCTAGAGACTTTGAATGGCTTTCCCTGGATGATAGCATTCATCCTGGGCAGAACTGGGCTGAAGGCTTGAAAGGTCTGTTATTCCAGAGCTTGGAGGGCCCAGCATTTTCAGGTGGAAGAGATTTGAGATTTTCCACGAGGATGAATGGTTTGATCAGAACTGGATTTGAGGACGATTAGTCAGTAGCAATGTTCTGGGGAATTTAAAATAGGGCTGACTGATAATTTATGAGAGACACAGTCCTATAGGGAGAAAAAGTTATTTGTATGTTATTTACTATTTTATTTAATAAGTCTGTTGTTTATAAATAAATGTGACTGAAGTTTTTTTCTCCCATGATGTAAAAGTCATCAAGTTATTTTTTTGGTATTATTTAGTGCGCACATAAACTTGGTAAAAATCAGTGAACTTAAGTTACTGTTTATGATTTTTCTTCATTGAATTTATTCAGATATTTACTTTGTTTTGTAATTAATCCTGTCTTTTTGTATTCCCCCACCCCACAGTTGCTTAAGTCTTTGAAAATGTTATTTGGTTAAGAATGGTTATAGCCTGGCGCGGTGGCGCAAGCCTGTAATCCCAGCACTTAGGGAGGCTGAGACAGGAGAATCGCGAGTTCAAAGCCGGCCTCAGCAATGGTGAGGCACTAAGCAACTCGGTGAGACCCTGTCTCTACATAAAACACAAAATAGGGCTGGGGATGTGGCTCAGTGGTAGAGTGTCCCTGAGTTCAATCTCCAGTACCAAAAAAAGGTATATCCTGATTTCCCTTCCACCCCCAATTCAGTAAGCTTCTAATTCCATTTTTGTATGTTGTTTCTGAAGTTCCTGTCCCATTAAAAATATTTTGGCTTTAATCCGTGTGAATCTTATTTTATATGTATAGTGTTGAAATTCAGAATAAAAATGTCTTGCAAAGAAAAGTCAGAGTTTTATAGCCTAGTAAGTGAAGAGGCATATGAATAGTCATTTTGTATTTCTAAGATTCATTTTTAAAAAAATGTATACTATCTTTCATAGTACATTTCTCATGGAGGGGTCATGAAAAATTAAATGACATGGTAGTTCGCTTAGCATAATGCTGGTATAGCTTATTAGCTATCTTTACCACCTCCCCCACCTCTATTGGGGAATTGAACCTAGTGCCTGACACATGCTAGGCAAGTGCTCTACCACTGAGCTACAACCCCAGCCCTATTAACTGTCTTTTAAACAGCAGGAATTATAGAAGTATAGTATTCATTAATTTAAAAGATTCAATTGACAAAATAAGTAATTTTATTTTTTGAAAATTGTTTTTTTTTGCAAATTTAATTCCTAAAATTATTTGAGTTTTGAAAGACATTAAGCTCTTAGTTTTATATGCTATGAGTGAAACTTGTGTCCTCAATAGTTTCTTTTAGTTCTTATTTACAGACTGTCATTCTACATCTTTAGTTCTGTTTTGTGTTAATTTTTACTGCCTTTCCCCTCTGAAATGCAATAGCCCTGTAGTATTTTAGTGGAAACATTGTTCTCTTTGTTAGGGCTAAAGAAGTGTCTTTGTCACTACTTTGAGACATTGTACAGATGCCATTTTGCAGTTCTGAAAAATATGTCCCTGCCCTTGTGCTGTGTTAAATTATGCATGTATTGTGCTTGGTATTTTAATGAAGTTGTAGAGAAAACTTGACAGTGAAACTTTCCCTGTGATAATAAAATAAAAAATAGGCGCTTTCTTGATCTTTGGTAGATATGTGTTCCCTGTGTGATTTCAAAATAGATCCCTTCTGCACTTAGATGTGACTTTACATGGTTGCTTTTTGGTTTTCTTTATAGGAAACTGTTGAAAAAACTTCTGAGAAGGAACTCTTAAGTCTTTTGATGATCTGTATTGCTTTTTAAAGATCTCTTAATTTACATGTTCTTAATAGCATTTTAAGCAGCAAGTATACACTCAAATTTGTGAAGTGGCTTTAATCCTTGTTTTAAGAAGTGGGGACAAAAATCTCTTGGGAAATTGCCTTGATAAAATCCAGGAAATTCCTTTCATTCTTTTAACTTTAAAAAAGTCGTCTGATGTAACAATGTCTGAAAGCATGTGTGTCTTACAGAGTCCAGTGATTACTTTGTATATTATGCCAAGCTCAACGAGGAACAGTATGAATGTACCTCTGTATTTTAGGTAAATCTATACTGCATGGCACAAAACCAGTTTATTATAATTTTCGTGGCACTTCATCATCTTGTTTGGTACTACCTATAAAATTGCCAAGCAGGAGTAAAGGAAAGGAGAAAATTGTACATTATTTTGTTTTAAGGGACTTTATTTTTTTTAGAAAAAAATGTTTAAATATTAAACTTTAAATACACTGTAAGTGTAAGTGTATTTAACTTTAAATACACTTAAATACATTGTAAGTGCAGAAAACTTGGCTACATAGAAAAAAACAAATAAAGCACAAGTTCCTGGTACTCCATTAAGAATAAACTCTACCACCATTTTGGTTGAGCATTCTCCCTCCCTCGCCCCTGCCTTTCTTTCTCTTTCTCTTTTTCTTTCTTTCTTTTTTAAACAGGGTCTTGTTATGTTGCCTGTGCTGCTCAGGCTGACCTTAAACTTGGTATTCTCCTGCCTCAGTCTCCCAAGTAGATGAGACTACAAACACGTGCCGCCATGTCTGACAATTGCCAGCTCTTTTTGTCTGTTGATGTACACATGAGTTAAAATGACAGCATTCTCCTTTTAAATGGACTTATTTTCCTTTGGCAAAATAGATTGAATGTGTCTTCATAAATTGTTAATGTAGTAGAGTTTAGTTCAGGAAATGTTAATTTGATTTGCTTTTTTTTTGAGAGGAGTACTGGGGATTGAACCTATAAGTGCTTTACCACCAAGCTACATCCCAGTCCTTTTTATTTTCTATTTTAAGATAGGATCTTACTAAGTTGTTTGGGGCTTTGCTAGGTTGCTCAGATTGGCCTCAAACTTGCAGTCCTTTTTCCTCAGCCTCCTGGGCTACTGGGATTACAGGTATGCTCCACTGCACTGGGCAGGAATTGTTAATCTGTAGGCAGTCATTCATTAAATGGAATTGTTTGAAAGTTCACAATTAAGCTGGGCGCGGTGGCGCAAGCCTGTAATCCCAGCACTTAGGGAGGCTGAGACAGGAGAATTGCGAGTTCAAAGCCATCCTCAGCAACGGCAAGGTGCTAAGCAACTCAGTGAGACCCTGTCTCTACATAAAACACAAAATAGAGCTGAGGATGTGGCTCAGTGGTTGAGTGCCCCTGAGTTCAATCTCCAGTACCAAAAAAAAAAAAAAAAAAGTTAACAATTAATAGAAAGTATGTATGTTTATTGCCTACAGATATGTGCCAGAGAGCAATAGGATAATCATTTTGGATATTTTCCAGGATCATGCAAGTGTAGCAAGTCTATGTTAAAACTGTTAAGCCTTTGAAATAAAGATTTGATCACATAATCCCTAACTGTCTGGAGAGCTGGCTCACTGATTTCTAACAAGAGCTAATTCTGTTGTGACTGACCTCTGTCATCTGGGCAGAGGTATACAGGGGTTATGGTGTTTCTATACATCTGGGCATCAGCTGGGTTAGTTTTATATGATGATTCTAAGCCCCATGTCATGCTATTCCTTCTGTTTCTTTTAGAGATAAATATATAATTGGTATAGGACAAATCCAGTTAAAGTAAACTCCATGGCAAAAACAAACTCATTCTTTATATGGGCATATTAACCAGGGGTGTAAGTGAGAGGAAATCTCCCAAGAGGACTGGTGGATACTGGGGCCAGTCCTTGAGAAAAAAATGCCTCCAGTTCCCTTGTTACCTTGTGTACAATGAGAAGAATATTTATATTTGATATGCAGAAAACAGAACAAAAAGCAGATTTTCTTTTTTTAAAAAAAATATTTATTTTTTAGTTGTAGGTGGACACAATAGCTTTATTTTATTTTTATGTGGTGCTGAGGATCGAACCCAGTGCCTCCCGTGTGCTAGGCGAGCACGCTACCACTGCGCCATAACCCCAGCCCAAGCAGATTTTCTTATTAAAAGTGTGCTGTTTGTTAGTTCATTCAGTATATACTGAATTGGTTTGTTCTGGTATGGTTTACCTGGAATTACAGAGGATAATGGGCAGAGATAGGAAGTGATTGGGATAGTTCCAAACCATTGATAGGGGACAGACAGATGTAAGTGATGGGCACTTCAGGTTAAGGGAATAATTCTATATAATGGGCCTTCTGTGCTGATCCCCACTTGCTTTCTTTTCCAAGAAGCAATTGATCTGCAGCCCTACTTGGCTTAAGTAATTCCTCAGCATGCTACCTATTATCTGCAGGAGAAATGCAGATCCAAAATAATGTTGATAAGAGGAACTAAATTTACCCTAAAGGGGGATACTTTTATGACCCTTTTTACAGATCAGATCCCAAAACTTGGGGAGATAAGGATATGTCCTCCTAAGCATAAAATCTGTAAAAATTTATAGTTGAAAATCCAACTGGTCAGTAATGGGTCAAAGTGACCTTGAGTTGTCATGGCAGTGGGGACTTGAAAGTCTAATATCATCCTGCTGTCAGTCAAGAAAAGAGGTGGACCTGGGTGGGACTCACTACAGACTTTCTGGGATCTCCAATAAAACTGGAATGCAGGAGAGGGATACTTTCTCTTCTGAGGGGACCCATTCTCTCCCTTGAGAGTGTTCCTTTTCCCCATTCCCATTCATCCCTTCTAATAAACTCATTGCCTCTTACTGTGAGTGACATGTCTGAAATCTTTCTGACTTGATCACAAGAATTGGAGTTTGAAGGGGGCTCTTCATGTTGCCAGTTTCCTGGAAGGCCTTGGAGATGACTGCATTACTCTTAGCCAGTGGTAGTGTGACTTTCACATTCTTGGTGTCCTGCTTACATTGCTAGAGGATTTGACTGGAGACACCCTGCATGGTTGGTTTGCCATCCATGAGACTTCTCTTTCATAGCTTGTGATTTGTGTACCATAAACTCACAAATAACTTTATTGGGTTCCCTTCAAGCCCAAGTTTCATTCTGGATATTTTATGTCTTAAAAATTAAGTAGTTATGATTAGATTTGGTCATAAAACATCAGTGTTTAACTTTATACTTGGAAGCTTGAATTGGATCCCTGACCTCTCTTCCAAGGTGGACATGGGAAGTGTACAGTCTCAATGTAAGATGAAAGTTGGTGCACGTAGACATGGAAACCTGATTTTATTTCATGTTGAGAATGCTGGTGTGGCTGGAGTTCAAGGTATGTGAGAAGTGGGGATGGGAAGCAGAAGATAGGCTATGAAACTAGAGTCAGACTTTATTGAACTCAGGAATTAGGAGTTTTGTCTTCATTTTGTAGGCCTTGCAGGAACCACTGGAAACCTTTTAAAAATTAGTATAGTTATTATTAGTGTTATTTTTGTGGTGCTGGGAATGCATGCTAGGCAAGCTGTCTACCACTGAGCTGCACCTCAGCCCTATTACTTTGGAAGGAAGACACATACTTACAAATATCTGTGTTTTAGAATTATTATATACTGGATTTTTCTAGAGGATTCCCTGGCCCAAGAAAACTTCATTTCATATTTATTTTATGTATGACTCCTAGATGACATTCCCAACTCCAGTAGTGGTCTTGTATTTCTCTCTATGCAGTAAAATCTGGTAAAATCACATTTTATAGGTCATCAGTTGTGTGGTTTTGGGAGGATAAATTTTTGGTGTTGTTATAAGGTGACTAGGATCAAATATTTAATTGTAATAGTAAATTTCATTATTACTAATTAAGTACATTGTGTTTACTACACAATAACACGAAGTTTGGGAATACTGATTTAAGGAGCTCTCTTTGGTATTCATTCCTATTTATTATGAAATGTATTGGGGCTCATTCTTACTGTGTGCCAGGCTGGGAATTTAAAAGCAAGACTGAGCAGCTGAGTTCCCAGTGAGAGAGACTGATTACTGCTAAGAATTCTAAATGGTAATGTCAGTAGTAGAAACATATAATAAAGTCTAGCTGGAGAGACAAGAATGATAACTATACTGAGGTTTTTTTTTTTTTTTTTTTTTTTTTTTCAAACTGAGATTTATGGTAGCTGTTAACTACTTAATGGATTAGATACAATTCATTAATTCATCAAATTAATTCCTTTGATTACTTGCTACATTTCAGGTTACTGTGGAGGATAAGGATGAAAAATGGAGTCCTTGCCCCTAGGAATGTGATTGCTTACTTGGAGAGGCAGCCAGTCTCAATAGCACCCCCGCCCCTTTGCAGGGGATTGAACCCAGGGCTTTGCTAAGCACTGCAAGCCTCAAGAGCAAACTAGTGGTAAAGAGAGGCATGCTGGGAGCTGGGAATGGTCCTACAAAACTGGGTACATAATTTTTTTCTTACTGAATCATTTTGCTTAGTATTTAGTGGAATCTTATTGTGTATCAACACTTGAGAGGACAAATCCATTCATAAATCACCCTCTTGATAATTGCTTAAGAAATGATTGCTTAATGAATGAATGTATACTTTGTGTAAGAATAGATTTTTACAAATTATTAGTAACTTAAAAGAACATTTGTATTATTTGCTGTTGGCTGTCTCCCTTCATGGAAAGGGCACTTTCTTTTTCTTCAGTTGAAATTTCCAGGAAGTATCACGCTCCTACGATTTCTTTCCAAGCACTCTTCTGAAGCCAATGGGTGGGTGTATATTTAGATCCAGGAGAAATAAATTATAATCATGGATGCAAAGTCTTTAGTCCTCTCAAAATAAGCTCAAAAAATATTTTTTATACTTTTCTTTTACAAAGATTAAATATCTCTGAATAGGAATAGAGCAAAGATAACATGTGAAGCATATATACATCTTCACATTGTTTCCATCTTCTCTAGTAATTGTCAGAATACTTAAAAATATTCGTTGAGCATTTGGGGCCACACTTTTAAACCTTAAAAACTAGTAGAATGAAGCACATATGGAGGCTTTGGGGTTGAATTGGAAGTTCCAATAACATTGAACACATTATCGTTTTAAAGAATATAGGTATTGGAGTCAAGGAACAAAAATATTATAATGTTAAATTTATGTAGACAAAAACTATATGGATGCTCAATAATAAGAGCTTCTTATTATATGAAATATGAATTAGCATGTTGAAAGTCTCTGAGGTTATATTTATTATTTTAGAATGGAATTGGAAATAAGTGAAAGCTCTGTAAATTTGTAAAGGTTCTGTAAAAGTATACTTGGTATACTACACCATTGAAGCCTCTCTCCAATCCCCGTCAGCTTTTTGACTACCATTTGTGTTTTGTGTGGATGTAGAAGACTGCCATGTAGGTAAGTGTAATTAACCTGGTAGATGGGGGAATTAAAAGTAAGGGTAGAGAATGAGTACCACAAATCGCAGTTCAAAATCATTGGTGTTTTCAAGTTATAATTTCAGTATAACTAAGATTATACTGAAAAACCGGTGTAATTAATTAGGTTCTAAGCACCTGGAAGTATATACAATTATATGCCCGAAGCATAGAGATTACACTAGTTTGTATTATTATAAGATATTTGTCTTGACTTTTCTACAACTTTCCTTCATTCTCAGACTGAACAGACTACCTCATTTCTGTTGTCTTGGCACCATTTCTTTAATCGTTAGTGTGGTTTGATACCATCTTGATGTTTGTTATCTGTTTCTCTCATCTGTTCTTTTTATTGTTTTTCCTCTTTTCATGTGTCCCTCTAGGTTAACTGAATATTCTTTTCTTTGATTCCATTTTATCTCCACTATTTGCTTATTATTTATTCCTCTTTGTTTTATTGATACCCAGTCTAAATTAAACTTACCAACTTGCCTCCAAAACCCTTGCTCTTTAACTATTTAAGTAAATCGTTTTGATGTTCATTTCATTGATTTTTCTTTTTCTCTCTTCCTTAATGCTTATATTTCTTCAGCCATTTGTCTTCTTACCATTTTGTGAATTGAATATTTATTGAATTTATCCACTTTATTCCACTGATACCTTTACTATTCAGATAATATAACTTGCAGAGATGAGCTCTCTCATGGCCCAGTTTTTAATGTAAGTCCTAACATTGGCAAAGAATCTATTACCTTGTCTCTTGAAAAACAAAAGAAGTTTCATTATATCAGCAAAATTGAAAAAATTAACTTCATCGCCATCTTTTCTGATTTCTTCCTTAGAAAACTATAGAGCAGCTGTTCGACTCTCTTCCTTAAGCCATTCCCTCCCTCCAAAGAAATGCTAGCAATTCCTGCTTGATCTCTCCTGTGTTTTCTCTACTTACACAGCCCATTCCACAATAAATCAGTCAAGCTGCTTTTAAAATTGGAATTACAAAGGCATAATAAATTCTCTTTCAGAGAGAGGGAGCAGAAACTGTGACTACCTATTTGTTAATCTTTTCTTTTAAACATTATTCAGCTTTGTGGAGCTTATAACCTTGTGAAGGAGCCAGGCATTAGGAGGGTTAGTCTGATAGAGTTGGAGTGGTTTTGAAATATGTGGTCAGTGTAACTACCCAAGACAGTCATATCTGTTCAGAGTTGCCTGGTACTTAATGAGTTCTCAGTAATTATTTGGTGAATGAATAAATGCTTAATGAGTGATTTGGTATTGGGTTTCCTGTTCTTCATTCTTAGCATTTATCTTGCTCTGTTGAGCTGGTTTGTGGTTCGTGTTCCTGTGGTAGAAAAGGCTATAAGCCTTGCCGCCGACTGAGACTTACTTTCACGTGTTCATGTAGGTTACTGTACCTGCTTGAGAAAGTGGATTCTGTCTACTGTATTTGGTCCTTTTTTAAAAACTATTTTTCAGTTGTAGATGGACACTATGTATGTATGTATGTATGTATGTATGTGTGTATATATGTATGTATTTAACGTGGTGCTGAGGATCGAACCCAGTGCCTCACATGTGCTAGGCAAGCGCTGTACCACTGAGCCACACTGAGCCTGTATTTGATTCTTTAGAGTACCTTTTGCTGTATTCTTTTTAAAAAAAAAATTTTTTTTTAGTTGTAAATGGATACTATATCTTTTTATGTATTTATTTTTATGTGGTGCTGAGTATTGAACCCAGTGCCTCACATGTGCAAGGCAAGCACTTTACTACTGAGCTACAGCCCAAGCCCCACTGTTTTACTATGCAGACTGTTACCTAGTTATAGTCCCTTTGGATGTTTTGCCATTGTGTGTCTCACCCCCTCCCTACCCCCCAACTCCCCCTGAATTCCCTTGGAGTAAAGTCTGTTTTTTTTTTTTTTTCTTTTTAAATTTTATTTATTTATTTATTCTACTTAGGTATACATGATAGCAGAATGCATTTTGATTCATTGTACACAGATGGAGCACAACTTTTCATTTCTCTGGTTGTATGTGATGTAGAATCACAACATACATGCAGTCATACATAAAGCTAGGGCTATGATGTCCATCATTATTCCACCATCTTTACTGTCCCTTAAAGTCTGGTTTTTAAGATGCTTCTCAGTCGGGCATGGTGGCACCTGCCTATTATCCCAGAAACTTGGGGAGGCTGAGACAGGAGAAATGCAAGCTTGAGGCCAGCTAGCCTGGGCAACTCAGGTAGACCCTGACATAAAATAAAAAGTGAAAAGGGCTGAGGTGTATGTAGCTCGATGGCAGAGCTCCCCAGGGTTCAGTCCCTAGTACTGGGTGGGGGAAGCTTCTCTAGTACCCTACTAAAACTTTTAAGTTTTAAGTTATTTCTTTTTTTTAATGCACTAGTTAGATGTCATTTCTGTCCTTTTTTTTAATGCACTAGTTGCACATCAACTCCTGTGGATTAATATCCCAGAAATGCATTTAATTTAAGTCCCTTGTTATTA
The DNA here is from genome assembly GCA_004024805.1 of Geosciurus inauris. Taxonomy (NCBI): domain Eukaryota; kingdom Metazoa; phylum Chordata; class Mammalia; order Rodentia; family Sciuridae; genus Geosciurus; species Geosciurus inauris. The sequence continues at coordinate 75,942 of PVHX01003143.1, forward strand.
CTACTGTTACTTCTACCTGAGTCTACTTATATAGGTTTCCATTTGAATTCTCTCTGCTTTTACTGTTTTTCCTTCTTAAAATGAGGGTTCCTGAATTTATCTTCCTAGAACAACAGTTAATGGTCATCTCTCACCTGACCACAGTCAAATGCTTAGGGAATTGGAACTCACATACACTTCTTGTAAGAAGGTAAAATAGTGCAGTTATGTTGGAAAATAGCCTAGAATTTCCTCAAAAACCTTGATGTAGAGTTGTTATTTAATTCATCAATTCTACTTGTGGGTGTATGTCCAAGAGAAATGAAAACATGTACAAATAGAATGCTATACATGAATGATCACAGTAGCATTATTCATAATAGCCCCAAAGTAGGCAACTCAAACGCTCATCAGCTGATGAATGGATAAACAAAATGTGTAGCTATAAAATGTAATATTATTATATATATGAAGGAAGTACTGATACATGTTACAAAATGATTGAACCTTGAAAATACACTGAGTGAAAGAAGACAGTGACAAAAGACCACATATATGATTCAATTTATATAAAATGACTTGAATAGGAAAAATATGTAGAGATAGAAATTAGATTAGTGATTGCTGGGGGGTATTGTGGTGCGATAGCTAGACAATGTGATTTCCTTTTTTCCCTTTGTACTGGGGATTGAATTCAGGGGCACTCGACCACTGAGCCACATCCCCAGCCCTATTTTGTATTCTATTTAGAGACAGGGTCTTACTTAGTTGCTTAGTGCCTCCCTTTTGCTGAGGCTGACTTTGAACTCGTGATCCTCCTGTGTCAGTCTCCTAAAGTGCTGGGATTACAGGTATGTACCACCTTGCCTTGGTTTCTTTTTTCCCTTTTTTTGATTTGGGTCTATGTTGCCCAGGTTGGCCTTGAGCTTTTTTTTTTTTTTTTAAATTTTAAAAAAAATTTTTTTAGTTGTAGATGGGCACAGTATCTTTATTGATTTATGTTTATGTGGTGCCGAGGATCGAACCCAGTGCCTCACACATGCAAGGCAAGCGCTTTACCACTGAGCTACAGTCCCAGCCCACTGGCCTTGAGCTTTTGATCCTCCTGCTTCAACTTGGGTAGCTGGGACTTTTTAACACATGCCACTGTGTCCCTACCTTTTTGTTTTTTTGGTACCAGGGATTGAACTCAGGGGCACTCAACCGATGAGCCACATCCCCAGCCCTATTTTGTATTTTATTTAGAGACAGGTCTCATTGAGTTGCTTAGTGCCTCTCCATTGCTGAGGCTGGCTTTGAAGTTGTGATCCTCCTGCCTTACCCTCCCAAGCCACTGGGGTCCCCACCTTTTTTATAAGATGAATTCACATAAAATTCACTATATCATTGATTTTGAAGCATGTTAAATCCATTAGTGTTATATTTAAAATGTTATGTGACCCTTACTGCTGTCTGAAAAACATCTTTTGTCCTCCCTACAGAAACCCTGGGTATCATTAGTAATCACTGTCCCACTTCTCTTTTTTCCTAGACCTCTGGGCTTGCTGTACTGTTTTACACCTCCATTGACAGTGTATGAGGGTTTTACTTTCTCTAAATCCTTACCAGTACTCCTTCCTTTATTACTATTTTTTAAAGATACCCATCCAGTGGGTTTAAAGAGGTGTCTCAATTTTTTGTAATTTCCATTTTTGAATGACTAATGATGTTGAACATCTTTTCATGTGATGATTGGCCATTTGCATATTTTCTTTGGAGAAATGTCTGTTCAAGTGTTTTTCCCAGTTTTTAATTGAAGTATTTTGTTGTTGAGTTGTAAGAGTACCTTTTGTATTTTAGATATAATTATTAGATATATGGTTTGTCAAATTTTCTCCTTTTGATTTTCCTTTTCACTTTCCTGATATTGCCCTTTGACTCACATTTAAAAAAAAAAATCTTGATGAAGTCCAGTTTATCTGGTTTTCTTTTTCTTTTATTGCTTGTGCTTTTGTTGTCTTAAGAATGTGTTTGTTAACCCAAAATCATGAAGATTTATATCTGTGTTTCCTTCTAAGAGCTTTATAGTTTTTGTTTCTATATTTGTTTTTGATCCAATTTCAATTTTTGTCTGTAGCACGAAATAGGGGTTAACATTCATTCTTTTGCTTGTGGATATCTAGTTGTCCCAGTACCCTTTGTTAAAAATATCAGTCTTGCCTTGTTGAATAGACATTCTTTATTTCTGAGCTCTCAGTTCTATTTTATTTATCTGTATATATTTTCTTACCCTGGTTAGTACCATACCCATACTGTTTTCATTACTGTCTCCTTGTAGTAATTTTTTTTTTTTTTAAGAAAATGTGCAGGGGAGCAAATTAGCGTACTTGCACATGCTAGGCAAGTGTTCTACCACAGAGCTATACCCCATTCCTGTAGCAAGTTTTAAAGTTGTGAATTTAAAACTGAATCTTCTTACTTTGTTTTTCTGTTTCAATATTGGTTTGGCCATTTGGGTTCTCTTGCAGTTCCATATGAATTTTATATTGCCCATGTCCATTTCTGAAAAAACCAAAATAACAAAAGAGTTGGAATTTTGATAGGGATTGCATTGAGTCTGTAGATCAATGTGGGGAATATTGCCATCTTAACAGTATTAAATCTTTGAATTCATGCACATGAGATGTCTTTCCATTCATTTAGGTTTTTAATTTCTTTCAACAATGATGTCTAGTTTTTACTTTCTTATGCTTGTTACTTGGTTATATTTATTCCTATGTATTTTGTTCTCATTGAAGCTAAGTGGAATTATTTTTTTTAGATTGTTCAGGTTTGTAGAAATATTCCTGATTTTGTACATTGACCTTGTGCCCTGTAATTTGTTGAGTAAATTTATTATATTTTTATTTTTTAGAGTTTTCTTTTTTTTTAAAGCTTTTTTTAAACCTTTGTTTTATTTATTTATGTATTTTGTATGTGGTGCTGAGGATTGAACCCAGTGCCTCACGCGTGCAAGGCAAGCACTCTACCACTGAGCCACAACCCCAGCCCTTTAGGGTTTTCTTTTTTTTTTAATATTTTTTTTAGTTGTAGATGGACACAATGTCTTTATTTTATTGCTTTGTATGTGGTGCCGAGGATCGAACCCAGGGCCTCACGCATGCGAGGCAAGCGCTCTACCTCTGAGCTACAATCCCAGCCCCCTAGGGTTTTCTTTATATAAAATTATGTCATCTACAAGTAGAGATATTTCTTCCCTAATAGTCTTTTTTTTTTTTAAACTGGGGATTGAACCCAGGGGTGCTAACTACTGAGCCACATCCCTAGCCCTTTTTTTGTATGTTATTTAGAGACAGTGTCTCACTGAGTTGCTAAGTGCCTCACTAAGTTGCTGAGGCTGGCTTTGAACTCGCAATCCTCCTGCCTAAGCCTCCCAAGTCACTGGGATCACAGACATGCGCCACCTGGCCTGCATCTGATTTATCTTTGTATGCAACTCTGATCTAGTAGTCAGAGCACTGCTTTGTTTCCCACTCCCCCAGATCTCTAGAACAACTTGTGCATCTTGTTTCTTCACTTTGCAAGGACTATTCCCACTGCTATTGAATGTCCTTGTCCTCCTTTCCCATTAATGGAAATGCAATATTTTTTCAAAGTTCTATTCACATTTCTTCTACAAATCTCTTGTTGTCAACTCTTTTTTTTTTTTTTTTTAAGATGGACACAATGTGTTTTTATTTTATTGCTTTGTATGTGGTGCTGAGGACCAAACCCAGGGCCTCACGCATACGAGGCAAGTGCTCTACCACTGAGCTACAATCCCAGCCCTGTTCTCAACTCTTTTAAGTCTGGTGATTATCAATTAAAAAAAATGATCTGGATTGTATGAGTTTATTTAAGGAAACTGCAGGTAGGATATTTGAAACTATTCTGGGAAATCTGCTATATATATTTGTAATACCTGTACATATATATTCTTTCTTAAAATGCATTTATAATTCACTCACAAATTTATAGGGATGGATATTCCTTTTGACTTCTCTGGTGTCCCCAGATAATTCTTTTTTTTGGTACTGGAGATTGAACTCAGGGGCACTCGACCACTGAGCCACATCCTCAGCTCTATTTTGTGTTTTATGTAGAGACAGGGTCTCACTGAGTTGCTTAGTGCCTCGCCATTGCTGAGGCTGGCCTTGAACTCGCAATTCTCCTGTCTCAGCCTCCCTAAGTGCTAGGATTACAGGCTTGCGCCACCACACCTGCCTCCAGATAATTCTTAGTCCTTTGAAGAAAGGTCATTAATGTTAAGTGCCAGGTAAGTATCTTTTGATGTATATGTGTGTGTTTGGAAGATAGAAGAAAGATGCACAGTTTTAAGTTATATTTTACAGTTTCCCTTATGCGTTTATACAAAATAATTTGGAGAAAATTTATTGTATTAAAATAGAAACAGTTCAGTAAGATCTTTATGTGTGGGTAGGTGAGACTGTTTATGTAAAGGCTGCTTTTTGGAGTTCAGTGAAATACAACTGAGAAATTATGTAAACATTATAAGAACATATTTAATGTAAAATAGAATTGGATTCAGGTCAGCTGTCTACATCATACATAGTTGTTAAGGATGTGGAGCCAGGATCCAGATCCATGTTTGTCTAACTCCAGGACTGATGATTAACCATTATACGGTTTTGCATACCATACTTCACAAGGGAAGTTATTCAGTTTCTCTGAGCCTTTTTTTTTTTTTTTTTTTTTGGTACCAGGGAATGAACCCAGGGCCTCTTAATCACTAAACCTCATGCCCAGCCCCCTTTTTTTTCATGTGTCTATACTTTTAATATTGTATACATCAAATTATGACAGAGAACTGTAACCAGATGCAGCACATCTGATTCATGAACAGTGCACTATCTTTACAGTAAACTGAGTTTATATTCCACCATCAAATGTGGTTTGCCCATTAGTTCACTTTGAGATGAATCTGTATCTTATGCAGTCACCCACAAAAGGGAAACCACCCAAAGGGCAATCCAGTAGTTTTGTGATAAAAATCATCTACCTCAATGGGGGATCTTTCCAGCTTAACATCATTAAGAATATCTTCAAATCCAATAGTTTCATCATTACCCCTCAAAATATCCAGGGAAAGATTCGAGCTTGAAAGAAATGGAAGACGCTGAACCTGCTGCACTGCCTTAAATTCCATTTGTAATTTCAGAGGCGCGAATAGACCTTGGATGTTTCTCAGTGTGGAGAAATTCATTTTATCTTGGTTGAGCTGAAAATTGTTTTCTGATACTTCAAGAGGATGACTGGGCAGAAGTTCACTTTTCACACAAGAAAAACCTTTCCGAAGAAGATGATGACTTTCAAAAGGCCCACTTGCCTAAAGTTCTGAAACTGGAATACTGTCTATTAGTTGAGATCCAAGTCCTCTGGTGTTCATCTTCACACAGCTTGGGAACACCGCTCAACCTCGTTACCCCAGCCCTTTTTAATATTTTGTTTAGAGACACGGTCTTGCTTAGTTGCTTAGGGCCTCACTAAATAGCTGTGGCTGGCTTTGAACTTGCAGTCCTCCTGCCTCAGCCTCCTGAGCTGCTTGGGATTATAGGCGTGTGCTACTGTGCCCTAGTTGAGCCTTGTTTTATTCAAGGGTAAAATGAACTCGATACTATTCCCAGTGCAGAGATGTTTTGAAGCATAAATGAGAATGTCTATAAAGCAGAGAGCTTGCCCACAAAGCAGGGTAGGTCTGTTATAATTAGTAAAATATTTTGTTTACTCCAAAATAATAGGACCAACAGAAAGGATGTTGAAAGCATATCTGAAACTTTGGCTGAGAAAATTCCCTTACCTCTTAGAATATTGCACATTTTATATTTTGGCACAAGCTTTTAGTATTCTGTTTCTCTATAACTTTAGATAATATTCCAAGTAAGTCATTTGTTAGTAATTACTTTATTTCCCTCTATTGTCTTTTTTGTTGTTATTCAGAATGAATTATTGTCAAAGCAATACAGATTATATCTTCTTTGTCATTAACTTCTGAAGCATGAAGCTACCTGATACAGTTAACTTCAACTAAGATTGTGAAATTTGTGGAAGGCTGATTTTATTGGGGGAGATGGAGGGAGGTTGTTGCTTTGGTTATTGGTTTTCATCTTGGTTGCAGAGTATTTATTTGTATTAGAGTATTTGTTGGTATTGCTATAGATATGTAGTTAAAACTACAGTGAAAGTATCATAAGATAAAGCATTAATTTGGTTACCTGAATTGTTTTCCTTAGGTTGGAGTTATTCCTAATGGATTTCAAGATGTCTTTGATTTTTAAATTGATTTCAAGTTTTTTTTTTCTTTTGGTTCTTAGTGGATATAAATATTCAGATATAAGTTTAAATTAAGTTCAAAATAAATCAATATTGTGAATATGAATAACAACCATTAAATTTTTTATCACTAGTTTTAGAAGTTTGAAAAAATATTCTATTACTGTGGATCTAAATTTTCTGTTACGGTTGTGATGGATTATAATTTTAAAACATATTTCTATTTATTTTAGCATAGCTTTGGTTTACTTGGGCATTTTTCTTAATGAAAACTATAAATGTTTTAATGAGTTTAAATTTTCTTTAAAAAATTAAATGGACATACTGTCAGTTTCAGCTTTTTAATATAAAATTTGGATCACGAGAAAGTGATTTCACTTTGTAGGGGAAAATAGCTCTGCGTCTGGCTTTTATGGACTCTCTTGCTAAAAGGAAGAACTGTGATTGAGTCAGTTACAACCTCAGTGGAAGATGTCTTGCAGCTGTGCCGTTTTGGTTTCGTTCCAGAGATAGTATTTGTGTGTACCGTCAGAATATCTTAAAGGCCCACCCTGGAAAGGATTCAACTCTATAAAAGGAGTTTTGTTTTATAACCTTTCACATGTTCTTATGGGGTTCTAGTGGTGATGGTGGTCTTCAGTGTCTTGTATTTTAAACTGGGATTTTATTGAGACACAGGCTTCCCAGTTTAAGAATAGAAATTATACTTGTAGTTATTGTATCTCATAGAATAAATTTAGTCAAGCCATTGGCACATACTATGATGAAAACAAAATGCCCCTCCTCAAACTGTACAATTTCAGGGAGTTACTTTTTAAGGTCTTTTCTGTCTTGATGCTGATAAGATTAGTACTCATTTATTTGATCATATATTTTTTGGGTAGCTTAAGATATACTGATTTACAAATTAAGTTACTACATTAGAAGAAATCGAGTTAATATATAAGAAGATTGAAGAAATCCCCAAGTTTGAAAAGTTTAAAATACCAGTGACTTCACATGCTGAATATTATTCAGCTTAACCTGTTTTGAGCTACATATTTACATAAATGCTGTGAGAATTATTTTTGACTGTTCTAGGAGATTGACCGTAGTTTCTCCAAAAATTTCCCTTTCTCTTCAGTTCTTCATCCCCCACTCCCAAATACTTTAGAGTTATTCAAAACAGAGAACAGGGTTTCAGACCCACTCTTAGTTTTCTAGGTTTCTTAAACCTCTTCCTCTCCCAGCTCTTGTGCATTTCCCATTACCCTTCTCTTTGCTCTCTGGGTAGAGATGTCCCTCCTGCTGTCCAAGGTTAAATTCTCCTCTGTTGTTTTGAACCTTCTGCTTCTTTGTTTCTTCCCCAAAAGCCAGCTCTAAACAAAACAACCCAAACAATACATAAACATCTTCTCTCAACCTTTCATTTTTTGGTAGTTATTACTTGCCCTTTCTCTAGCCTTTTCTGAAAAGCTAGATTTCAGAGGTAATTGTATACACAATATTTCTTTCTTTGGCCTTTTTTTTTTTTTGTCTTTTGCACCTACCTAGGCTTTTTCTCCCACTAGCAACTGAACTTGCCCTTTGAGGTTACCAGCAATCTTATGACACCTTTTAACCCTTGTTAATATCAGTATCAATTTGCCATGCCCCTGTTGGCCACTTCTTCCAATACTTTCTTGTTTTGCTGTTTTTCTCTTATGCTGATTTTTTTCCTTGATAGGTTCCTTTTCCCTCTGCTTGGGGATTTATTATGAGCATTTTTCTTACTCCGTTTTTCTCTGGTAGTTCTGTCTACCTCTGATAACACTGATTGACCAAGTAGTTCTAGATCTTAGAATAGAAACCCAGCCTCTGTCATTCAGGCACAGCCAGCCTTCTCATTTACTGCCTGGATGTCACACAGACACTTCAGTCCAAATGCATCAAAGTGGAAGCATTTGCTGCCTTCATCTTTGTTTCCTAGTCTTTTTGAAAGTCTCTCTCTAGGTTAATGACACTATATGCTGATATTTTACTGCCAGGGGTTCAGAAACCTGGTTCTTTACTACTCTAATAATCCACTTCAATATTAAGTCCTGTCCATTTTGCCCACTAAACATTTATGAACTCCATCTCTTTACTTGCCTTTCTTTTTTTTAAACCCTGTCTCATTTCTCCTGTGTCACTTTAGCATCATCTCAACCAATTTCCTTTCATTGTATCATTTTTTCTCACATGACTGCCAAAGTCATCCTCTAGAAATACAAAGTATTATTTCCCTGTTGCCTACAGGATAGAGTAAAAACTCTGAGTTTAGCATACTGATCATGCATTGTTTGGCTCTTGCTTCCTTTTCCCATCTCCACTCCCACCCTGTGTTCCAGGCAGATGAGGTACTCACCGTTCTCTCACCACATTTATTATTGATGGTCCTGGGCCCTTCCCTCATCGTTCCCACGCTGAGGAGTGTACTTTCACTCACTTATAATCTTCCCAGTAAGCTTCTTATCCTTCAAGGTCAGCTCATGTGTCACTCTGAGAAACCTTCCCTCATCAAGTCCGTTACTATTGGATCGTTTATGCCTACGTTATAGCTTTTAATCATCTTGTAGTATAATTATTTATTCAAATGTACTTCTCACACACTGCTTGAAGCCACATTTTATACAGGTTGGTGTTCTCAGCAGCTGTCATCAAACAGAGCAATTCCTCAGGGGATGACTAGATCTTAGCAGAACCCAAATGCACAGAATTAAAATTAAGATCTCATAGGCAAAGGAAGTGATGAGTATGCTAGCCTGATGTTGGATGTTTTTTGTTTATTTTATGTGGATGAGGCTGTGGATTGAGAACCTACTGGAACTTACTGAAGTTTTCTTCCATAATTCAGGTTTAGAGAGTGAAGTTTTAGATGTGAAGCTACAGAAAGAAGTGAGCAGAGCTATGATTTGAAATTAGGAAGAACTAATAACACCATGGAGAATTAGAAGCACACTACGTTCTCAAACAAGTGCCAGACCATTGCAGATTGCGTGGATGGGCAGAAGGGTGACAGTGATGCAGCTAAAGTGAAGAGAGGGCCTCAGGTAGGTTCTCACCTCCTCAGGTCCCTCTGGATTTGAAGTTGTACATTGCTTATTACATATGCTGTAACATCCCCCAGCTTGCCTTGGTGGGAGCAGTGTTGAACTTTATCCATGTTTTTGGAAATGATCCTTGTGTTGACATGTTCAATGTTTATGTGTTTCTAGTAGGGCCCTTGGAACAATGGTGGCCATTTGAAAGGAAAGGAGAGAGAAGAAAGAAGGGAAATTATGGGAAGTGGGTTAGGGTGGGGAAACAGTTTTCCTTCCACAAATTGAGGACAAAACAGATAAATCAGATTGGTAGATTAGTGTGATATTTTAAAAAGTAAGGTAAACATAATGATACATTCAACCACGTAAGGGGAAAAGTGTAGATGAAATTTTGACCACTGAAATTCTGTGTTTAATAGTAACTTACATTCATTTAGTATTTTGCATTTTGCCAGTGGCTGTCATAGTAATTTTCCTGTGATCTCCACAACAGTCCTGTTATAGATAAATTAGCAGTTGGTACCATTTTACAGACTAAATAGCAATATGTGAATATTATCTAAGCTGTTTCAATAGAAGTTTAATGTTCTTTTAGTTTGGGAAGAGTAAATTTTTTTTTATCAGTGTCCTCCCCCGCCCCCCTTGAAACTTCTCTCTCTTTTTTTTGAAAGGAGGGTGTAGGATTTTTCTTGGGTATTGAGGTCGAGGCAGAGCTGGGGAGTATTTTAAGTCTGCTGAAGTCTTAGTCTCAGGTTCTTGGGCAGCAATAAAGGACCTTGATTGCCGTTTTTCTCCTTACTAGTGTGTCTTCCTCCTCTTTCCTTCTCATCCAGGCAGGGCCTTCTGTTATTGGGAAAGGAATTGGGATTATTAATCAAAATCTCATGTCTAGCCTGTACACATCTGCCACTGATTTAAAATGTAATCTAGACAAATAATATCACTTCTGGACCTTAGGTTCCCGATCTAGTAAAGACAAGGTAACACTGAGGTCTCTTTGACTCTCAATTTTGATTCTGCAGAAATCCCATTTTGCTGTCATATGTAGGGTATTATATGGGTGCTAGCAAGATCTTTGTTTTTTTCTTTGTATGTAGTGTGAACTTTGTGATAGGTGCTTCAGTATTATTTCTTTAGTCCTTAAGGAAACTACCTAGCAGTAATACCTGTTCATTCAGAGTGCAAGAAGAATGAGTGTAAACATTGTAAGCTTATAATGCCTTTCTTGACCTCCCAAGGGAGTTGATCATGTTTGCTGTGCCCTTCCTGTTCTTCTCTTAAACCCCTTATCATATGTGGTATAATGATTTGTTTATGTGTCTGTCTTCCCTGCAGGATTGTGAATTCCCTTAACTGTGTGGGGAAGAATCTTTCCTAGGTTCCTGGGGTTTAGACCAGTACTTGATTCAAAATAGGAACTCATCAAGTGTTTCTTAGATGTGTTAAATAAAATTTAAAGGGCACTATTGGTTTGGACTATCCTGGGCTCCAGCAGAGCAGGCCAAATAAGAGTATTCTAGGTGTCAAGCAATCAGACTGAACTTAATGGGTCAGTTTTCAAAACTAAAACCAAGATGCCACAAAAACCTAGGTGATTCATAGCAACCAATCAATTTACCTGAGCTGGTATGCTAAGGGAGACCTTTCAGTTTCAACACTAGGAACTTTGAGAACACCAGCTTTTTTTTTTTTTTTTTTTTTTTTTTTTGTTCTGTCTCTGCCTTCCTCAAGTCTTTTCTTGTGTCTGTAGAGCCAGCCTCTTCTGCTCAAGTCATTGCAAGACTCATTTTGTAGAATGGTATTGCCAATTCTGAAATTGACCCTTTCCTCCAAAAACCAATTAAAATCTTTAAATTGAATTTATTGTAATTTTGTGTTTTGATAGCCACAAAATAAGATGCAAAACAAAGCATTTTTTTTAAAAATTTTTTTGTAGATGGACACAATATCTTTATTTTATTGCTCTGTATGTGGTACTGAGGATCGAACCCAGGGCCTCACGCATGCAAGGCAAGCGCTCTACTGCTGAGCCACAATCCCAGCTCCAAAACAAAGCATTTTTAAGTCCTTGCTACATTACTATACTTTTTTGATCGTATAATTTTAAAAAATAATATTTTTGACTTTTGTAGTTAATTTAGAAAAGATTTAAGAGCTTTGTACTAACACTTTTTAAATGTTTTTTAAACAGTAATTTTTTGATTAGAAGTTTTAAACTGCTACCCCTTATTTTTTTCCCTTCTCTTATACCTGCTTCCTATTTTTGTCCCTAACCCCCTACAAAAAAATCCAGGGTCCTACAGTATATTTCTTTCCCAGAATCCCACTCTACAATATTTTTGAATACTGCATTTTAACAGATGTAATTGTGTTTAATAAAACATGTTAGTCTAACATTGCCAAGATGTCTGGTTGGGAAAAACTTCGCAAATGACTCATGGGAAAATTATTCTGAATTTAGAGTCTCAGAGAAGTTAAGCTGCGATGGTGTGTGGTCAGGAGGGAACTTAGTTAGCCATGGGATCCAAGCACTAGTGGAAAATGTGTGTATGTTTTCTTGCTGATATCAGATACATCAATAGCAACTATCTATGCAGTGTGGTCTATTAGAAAACTTTATAGACCAGCTAAAGTTCATCTATGTTGAGAAGTCATAAAAAACTTCTCCATGTTGTTCAAGAAGTATAGCCTTGCCTGATGATGATGGGTAGATGGGAAAATTGGATTTCGTGTAAAATCAGTAGAATCAAAAGTGGTTTATTTTGGAGAACTATTTTGTGCTCAGAGTTGGTGTTCATTAAGGTTTTGGAGGTATGAGTTTACCCATCAATTTTTTTTTTATAAAATATTTTATTTAGTTATAGATGAACACAATACCTTTATTTATTTTATGTGGTGCTGAGGATCGAACTCAGTGCCTCGCACATACGAGGCAAGTGCTCAACCGCTGAGCCACAACCCCAGCCCCTGACCCATCAAATTTTTGGGTCCTCTATGACATCTTAATTAATTCCTTATTCTGTTTTTTTTTTTTGTTGTTGTTGTTGTTGTTTCTTGTCCCCACAAAGTAGGAGGTTGGACAGTTTTTAAAATCAAGAAGTTATGATCTTGGGTTTAGGTTAAAACTCTTGTGTACAAACTCACATTACATAAGTAAAGGAAAAAATGTACTTCACCCTCACAACTAGTTCCCTTGAGTATTTAAAAATTAGCATTCTGGTTCTCTTTTATAAGTGGATACTGATCCATAATAGTTGGGGGGCATGGGAAGAATGGAGGAACTTTGGGCAAAGGGGAAGGAGGGGAGGGGAGGGGGTATGGGGGCAGGAAAGACAGTGGAATAAGATGAACATCATTACTGTAGGTACATATATGACTGCACATATGGTGTGACTCTACATTGTGTACAACCAGAGAAATGAAAACTTGTGCTCCATTTGTGTACAATGAATTGAAATACATTCTGTTGTCATATGTAACTATTTAGAACAAATAAGTAAAACAAAAAAGTTAGCATTCTGAGGATAAACCTTCTCATTTCCAGGTTTATAATAATACAGTATCAAAACATGGCTTTAAAAAAAAAATCTTCCCAAGACAGATGTAATAGGTAAAAATTCATATTAACAATATTTTATATTAAAAATCTGTGGATGTTTTGCCTTGTTCATTTTGTGTACCTCAATGCACTTAAAATCTTGAGAGGAATTACTTAAATTTATATCTAGTATGTCTGTCTTAGGAAGACCTCTCTTCCCCTAAAAGAAGTCATGTTTTGATATTGTACCATTATAAAACTGAAAATGAGGTTTATTCTTAGAATGCAAATTTATTTTTTGTTCTTTTTAGATATATATGACAGTAGAATATATTTTGACATATTTATATAAATATAGAGTATATCTTATTCTGATTGAGATCCCAGTCTTGTGGTTGTACATGATGTAGAGATTCAATGTGGTGTATTCATATATAAACATAGGAAAGTTGTGTTAGAGTCACTCTACTCTTTCCTATTCTTCTCCCCCATCCTTTCCCTTCATTCCCCTTTGTCTGTTCTACTGAACTTCTGTTCTTTCCTCCACTTTGTTGTGTTTAGCATCCACATATCAGAGAACATTCAACATTTGGTTCTTTTCGATTGGCTTATTTCACTTAGCATGATGGTCTCCAGATCCATCCACTTACCAGCGAGTATCATAAAGTTATTCTTTTTAAAATTCTTTTTAGTTATATGTGACAGTAGAATGTGTTTTGGCATATCATATGTACATGGAGCATAACTTCCCATTCTTGGAGCATAACTTCCCATTCTTGTGGTTGTACATGATTTGGAGTTAAAGTGGTAGGTATTCATGTATGAACATGGGAATGTTACTTTCGATTCATTCTACTGTTTTTCCTATTCTCCTCTTCCCTCCCTTCACTCCATTCTCAGTTTGGTGTACCTCCACTTCTCCTTCCCTCCCACCTATTGTGTGTTAGCCTCTGCATATCAGAGAGAACATTCGGCCTTTGGTTTTTTGGGATTGGCTTATTTCACTAAGCATGATAGTCTCCAGTTCCATCCGTTTACTGGCAAATGCTGTAATTTTATTCTTCTTTATGGCTGAGTAATATTCTATTGAGAATATGTACCACATAAAGTCATTCTTTTTTTATGGCTGAGTAATATTCCATTGTTGAAGGGCACTTTGGTTTTTTCCATAGCTTAGCTATTTGTGGATTGAGCTTCTATAAGCATTGATGTGGCTGTGTCTCTGTAGTATGCTGATTTTAATTCCTTTGAATCATACTGAGGAGTGGTATAACCAGGTCAAATGGTGGTTCCATTCCTAGTTTTTTGAGGAATCTCCATACTGTTTCCCATAGTGGTTGCACCAATTTGCAGTCTCATCAGCAATATATTGAGTGAACCTTTTCCCCCATATCCTAGTCAACATTTATTGTTACTTGTATTTTCAATTGTTGCCACAGAACACTAATTTTTAAATACTCAAGGAAACTGATTGTGAGGATGGTGAGTTTGCATATAGAGTTTTATCCTAAACCCAATTTAAATGACACTGGGTTTAATTTGTATACTTCTCTGAGTCCCTTCTCTGTCATTAGAGTTCCACTCTCAGAGTCTCATCTAAACCATCTTCCAAAGGCCCAATATCCACATACCATCACATTTGGAGTTAGGTTCAACTTGTGAATTTTAGGAGGGACACATTCAACCCATGAGAACAGGAAAGTATGAGAAGAGAGCAGGTGCCCCAGAAGATATGCGGGGGTGATCAGAGATGATATCCAGGTGACCAGAAGATATCCAAGGGTGATCGGAGGTGCCTGAGATGGAGTTCGAGATCTACCAGTGCCCAGTTCACTGGAGTCAGTGCTATAGATCAGTAGCTCTCAGACTTCTGGATTCCAGAACAATTTCAGAAAAAATGTTTGGAGGCAATATTTTTAGTAATTACTTACAGTAAGTCTAATGTGACAAATTTGCCATTGTACTACCAATATTTATTAAAAATACATTTAACATAGAAAGTGGAAAGAACTTAATCTGAATAAAGGATGATGCTTTGAATGATATAAAATTGGCTCCACTAAAAAATTCACCAAATTGCCATTTTGTGAATTGATGAAAACTTTGTGGTGGGTAGTGAAGTTGGCTTTCATTATATGGAAGTATTTAAAAAGTTTTGTATTTGCTCATTTTGACAGATTAATCTTCTTGGAACTGCTACTGAAATTTACTTTCACTTAGATTTGCCATCCAATAAACCTTATCCTATTTAAATATGTAAAGTGTTTTATTTGTTTTTAAAAAATCTTTTTTAAAGACTTTGCTCTAGGTCAATGTGAACGGATAAAACTACTCTTTGTTTTAGGACTGCTTGATAGGTGAGCATTTATGGTAGGGCGAAAAGGCACACATGAATCTGTTGTCTCAGTTTTGAATTATTGTAAATATGTACATTGGAAAAAAACTTGAGAATTTAAATTGTGGAAGTGTAACGGGTTGGTACTGTAGAGTTAAGGAAGATTATTTTTCAGATCACATTGACCTGGGTTTTAGAATTGTCAGTTTCCTTTAATAATTTACATTTCCTTTGCTTCCATGTTCATTTGTAATCATGTGATGGATATAGGATTATCTTATTTTTAGTCATATCTCAATTTAGAATTGACGGTATAAACCAGGGATATATCACCTTTATACCTTTATCATAGTATCTATTCAATCTAGGTTAAAATGGCATTTATTTTTATATATGTTGTGAATGAATAGATAACTCTTAGATAAGTCAAAATATATTTCATCTCTATGTGTTGAAAACTGGGTTCTGTATTTTCATGGTTTTCTGTATCTGAAAATATACTACAGTTTGTAGTAGTTTAAAAATTTATAAAGGAGATTTGATTATGTGATGAGTGCATATGCTTTTGGTTTCTGTAGAGTAGATTAAAGTGATAAAAATAAAAACAGAAAGTTGAGAGGCAGAGACCCAAAGCAAAGCAAAAATCATTAACACAAAAACTGAGAAGAAAATTCTTTGTAACAGTAGAATTATAAAAATTATAATTACAGAATTATGGTTTTGTCATTAAAACCAGCCTTTTTGTAGGATTCTTCATTTAGTAGCTAGAACGGGCAGCCGGGAAGCTGATTTTTTTTTCTTTGACTCGTGAATTTTTTAGCTGAGGAATGAAGCGATTTGGAACCAAGCTGGGCTTTTCTACTGAGCATGCCTTTCTCCAGCAGGGTCTGGCTTGGGTGGGGCCAGCTTTGCTCATTAAGCTTTTGGACACTGGATTTCCATCAGCTTTCCACAGTCTTCCAATGACAGGGAACAGACCACCGGGGCTTGATGTGCTTAAAAGCTGCGTATGTATTTCAAGCAGGAGATTTTTAGAACATTTCTGTGATAGCAGTTGGGTTTTGTGGTACATCCTTGTTTCTGCTTGGGAAGGAAGTTTGCTATTGAGAGCATGATTGAGTATCCAGGGGACTGAAAATTTGGAAAATAACTAATGTACAGAGTAGATGGAATCTGGGTATGACCAATGTTTGGCAAGAGAAATATGTTCTATTTGAACCAAATGCTATGGGAGAAAATATTTTTTAGTGACCAGAGTTTAGTTTTAGACCACTTGTTTGCATTTTTTAGTTGTGTTGAATTTTGGCAAGTTATCTTTAACATAATATTCTTTTCTCATAGATTTTAAATGTGAGAGTAATAAAGTTAGTAATGAAAGTGTCTTGCTGTTTCACAGTTATTTCAGCGTTGTGGTATGATAAACTATGTGAAAGTTAATTGTTATCTAAAATGCCATGAAACCTGTTTAAAGTTAATAGTATGCAGTTATTTTCTTAGTATGTTAAAGGACAAACTTAAATGAATTCATTCTTACCCTAACTGATTTGATTAAAAGAAATTGAACTATAGTTATCTGAGATTTAAATTCACAATTTTTAGCATCTGAAGATTTGTTGCATTAACAGTTACCATGAACTATATGTTGTTTTGATGTTGTCATACCCTAAGTAATATTGTTAGAATAAGATAGGTATCAACGTCTTTTAGTACTCAGTGTTTAATCTGTTGTCACATTAAAGAAATGTGAAAACTCACCATGTTGCCCAGAATCTGACATCCAGACTTAGGAAAAAATCTTCCTCATGCTTTTTCTTTTATAATCTTCTGAACAATCTTTTTTAAAAACAAAACAAAAGAACCAAAAAATCCTCCCCCAAAACCTCCTTGTTTTGCTGCTACCTCCTAGCAAAATGAAAAGCAGTACCATTTTACCAGGTGATCTCTATAATTCCTGTTTTATTGTTGACATGGCAGGGAATGCCACTGAAGTGATTATGGTATATTTGGCGGGAGTTGGGGTGCACATGTGTACTTGAAGTTTTCCATTTGTTGTCCCAATCAAATAATTGGCAAGTTGGGTGTTAGGAATAAAAAATTTTGAGGTGATGCTGATGAGCTGCCAGTCTTCCCCTGCCCTCATTATTTTTGTAGTGTTTCTGTATAGATGATATATTGATGATATAGAGTTTAAAACCACAGCAGAATCACAAAGCAAGTTGTTAGAAAGGCAAATTTTAAACTTTTGACATTAATTTTGCTTGAATTTTTTTGATACACTCTGAAGATTGAATGCCTGGCATTATTTTCCAGTGGGATCCTCTACCAAGTCACTTGTGCAAATACTAAACTTCAAGAATTTTGCCTCAAGGATGCATTTAGCTAAAGTAAATATGTGTTGTAGCTCTTTCCATCTAACAGTAATTATCTGAAGCTTCATTAAGTAAACTAACTTTGAGCTAAACTATTGTGCTCTGAGTAGAAATACTTAAAAAAAATTTTTTTTGTGACATTCCAAATGGCATGTCTAATTTCATTTTAGGTACAGTGTTTTCCTGCCTGGAGGAAGTTGCTCTGATCGTGGCAGACTTGGATGGTACATAATTCTAACATCCTATGACACCTTTTAATTATGGACTTACCAATGGACTAGAGCCAACATTTGACATTTACCTCAACTGGAAAGATTATTCAATTTATAGTTTTATTTTTTAGCATGTATATTCTACATTGACATAACTCTTTAGTAGTGCTATCAATATTTAAAATGGCAGAAGAGCTGATGATCAAAATCTTGTAACTGAATTATGTTTTTTGACAAGGTTTAGGTATTTATGTCTGTCCACTGCAGCATTCCAAAGCTTATAGAGAAGAGGATTTGAAAGTATTGAGATTAGGGTAGGCTCCAGCTTGGTAGACTTGTCATAGAGTGGGGGCTGATTAACTTTGACAAGCTTTGTCTTATGACCTATTAAAATGCAACGTTTGCAGCCTCTGCATTTATCCTGTGCAGTTAACCTTGGTGGATTTATGGTTAGCTTATTTGGGAAGAGCCTCCTGAACAACTGCTGTTATTTTGTAGCTGCAGAATCTAAAGTTTGTTTACACAGAAACGGTAGTAGAATGGTTGTAAGATTATCCACTTTTTACTAAATGATTATGTTTTATGATGGGTCTGGGTAGGGATCTTATGTATAGTGTAGATGGATGAGCTCAGAAAACCTACATTCCCTAGTGTCTGTTGTGATTAAGGGAGATACTCTGTGTTGGCATTGTACTGTTAGTTTGAGCCTGGTTATGCTGTCACTAGAACAAACTGCTCATTAGTGTATTTTTCATTTCAGTAGAGCATTATATGGTGGTGGTCCAAATAAAGGCTCCCCAAGTATTAGGAACATCACAAAAGGTATTTATTTATTGAGAAGCCACTGGATGCATGCCATTGCATAAGGAACATGAGGTTATTCATCTCACAAAAATTTTACCTTCTTCATGGGAGCTTAGTAGCAGATGTAGGACAGGGAAGAGGTGTGGACAGGAAACAATGATGACATGATTGTGCTTGTTAGGCCAGTTTGTTCCTGCTTTTCCCTAGGAAGCTGCTGAAAGAGATTGGAGGGTATTTGTGTGTGACCAGCTTACACATTTTCTAAGAATCTTTCCATTTCACTTAATCTTTCCTTTTGAAAAATGTCCTCAACTTGCAGAAAACTATTTCCAAGTGCCTTGTTCTACTCCTCCAGCAGATAATAGGAATAATCTTTTTAACCCACCTGCATATGTGCCAATATTATTGTTAGAGAAAGATAGTTTTTGTGTCAACTGCACACTGAAGTCAAAAGGATAAAATAAAAAGCAAGATTTTCTCAGAAACTCTTCTGTATTTTTTTCAAATGAGCAATTGGTAACACTTCTTAAAAAATGATGCTACTCTAAAAGTTTAGATGTTGAGCTTATACTACTTAAAAGAGCAGTCTATATGGTGCGTGGGGTGGGTTTGTGAAGTTAATGAATTGGAGGCTAGCAGAAATGTGTTTCTTTGAGGATATAAAGACAACCTTAAACTTCATTGAGGAAATGAATTTTATTTTAAGCCATCTTAATGCTGCTGCTGCGTTGGAATACACTGGAAGGCTTCTGTGCTCCTACTGTTCACTTGTGTGACTAGAACTCTGTGACAGGGCAAGGTGGCACTGTTGCTTGTAGAAATCACTTGTGGTACTTGGGTTGTCTCCATGGGCCAGCCAAGCTAGTTTCACCTAATGCATGCCTATTGTTCTCCTCATAAAGTACTTTACTTTGGTTTATGAAAATTTTGTCTCTAGTGTCTACTCTTCTGTACCTCATCTACCCAGTGCCACATTTATTATTCCCCATTATCACTGTTACTCTTCTAGATTCTTCTCTAGCCTTTTTACACATACATAGGCAAATATACATATACACATATTTATACCTCCTGCTTACTTTGCCTTCAACCCAAAAGGCAGCATATTATACATACTACATGAATTTGGCTTTTTGTACTTAACAGTGTACTTTGATTTTGTTTTCATTACTAGGGTGGAAACCTTCCACATTTTTTCCTTCATAACTACGTAGCAGTGTGTTGTATAATGACTGCTATTCATGGCAGTTGATCCTTTGCTGTTAAAATGTTGTAATGAATCACCTTATATGAAATTATTTTACATATGTGCAAATGTATATTTAAGGTTATTAGCTTAAAGTATTTACACATTTGGAAGTTTGATAACTGTTGGTAAATTGATTTCTATGGATATACTGTATAGAGTACCAGTATACTCTTTTCAACAGCAACTGTATGGGAATGCCCTGCTCTGACAATCCTGCTTAGTGATTACATGAATAAATTTTTGGATGTCTCTACTCTAATTTTTTGTTTAATTTCTTTTACTATGAGTGCACATAGCATTTTTTCATTTTTTTGTCCCCCTTATATTTATTTTTGTGTTAATTCTATGCTTACTACCCTTTCCCCCCACCACCAATTGGTCTAGCCAATTGAAAAATTACATTTGCTTTGGAATTTTGATGCTGAGTCAATTTATAACTAGTTTCCTTTCATTTGGCGTTTTATTCAAGTTCTTTGATTTCAACTAGAGAGCAAATATGTCTGTGCTGAATACAGTTGAGTATGAGAATTGGTGCTCTTTAAAAAGCATGTTGCCTATTTAATCAATGTGCCTGTAATGAAGGACTGTTGTGTGGTTTCCTGAAGAGTAGTTGACAGTGGTAAGTTTTGGAAAACTGGCTGTTTTTTAAAATTAATAGTAATTTATGAATCTAAATTACTAAAATTTATGTCAGTGATAAGTTGTTTAATTACATATTAATGCTAACCTTGCTACCTGTGTTCCCCACTAGAACGAGAACAGAATTTTTTCATCTTATGTCTGTTGCATATGCTATGAAAGTGTTCAGATATTTGCTTGAAAGGAGGAAGTAAGATACTGACTCTACCCATAGCCTGATGGTCAATGAAATTTATGGGGGTTGGGGATAACTCAGAATATGTTCCTAATGATTATAAAGCCCTAAATTGTAGTAATAACTTACTGGTTTAACTTTTTAAATGAACGACTCGCTGTCCCACATTACGCTAGGTGCTGGTTATATAGTAATGAAGTCAGTTTTGGGTTGGTGACAGTACTACATAAAGTTTTTGGAGCTAGACAACCTGGGTTTGAATCCTGGCTCTTCCATTTATTGGTTGTGTGGCTTTGGGTAAGTTGTTTGTCCCTTGACCTTCTTCATCTGTAACCTGGAAATAATTTTAATGTCTATTTTTTTTTTGGTACCGGGGATTAAACTCAGGGGTACTCGACACCACTGAGCCACATCCCCAGCCCTATTTTGTGTTTTTATGTAGAGACAGGGTCTCACTGAGTTGCTTAGCACCTCACCGTTGCTGAGGCTGGCTTTGTTTAATTTGTATCTTAAAGGATTATACAGATTAAAGGAATTGCTTCATGCAGTTTCTTGAGCAGTGCTCAATGAATGGCTGATGTTGTTTCTTTTGTACTATTACTATTAGTGAACAAATGGATATAGTCCCCCCTTTCACAGAATTTCCATTCTATGACAGTAGCCCACTATTTATTATCACTTTATTATGTGCCACTCACTTTATGTATAGCTTCTAAATTTGTTCTTAGAGCCACCCAACAAGCACATATTACATCCCTGTATTGCTTATGGGAAAACTGAAACTCGGTAATACTTAATAACTTGTCCATGGTTACATAGCTAATAAGAGGCTAAGCAGGAGTTCTAATCCCGTTCTGTTGATTTCATTTGATCTGCAGGTCACCATGCTGTTTTATACAAATAAGATAAAATTGTTAGCATTTATCTTGATTATTATTGGAATTGGACATTATTGAAAATTATACTCTAATTTTCATATACCTCTCTCTATTCAATGTGTGAAGAAAGGGAGTTTTATACTTGGAACTCTAATAAGATTCTGTTTGTTTCATTCTTATTTAGAGTCTTAAAGAATTAGTGGTTTATCTCATTAATCTCATATTGGGTAGTAGGTTTTAAAAAATTGAGCATCTGCACAAAAATATAAAGACGACGTATAGAGTAGAGGAAGGGTGTCAAGAAGGAGGGGGAGGGACTGGGGCTATGGCTCAGCGGTTGAGCGCTTGCCTCGCATCCGTGGGGCACTGGGTTCGATCCTCAGCACCACATAAAATAAATAAAGATACTGTGTTCATCTACAACAAAACAAAATATTAAAAAAAAAAAAAAAAAAAAAGGAGGGGGAAATGGAAGGCATGGAGAAGAAGAACGGAAGAAATCTATCAAGTTATACTATGTGTGTATATGAATATGCCACAATGAATTGTGTGTGTATGTATGTGTGTGTATAATTATAATGCACTAATTAAAATAACAACAACAATAGAAGGGAGATCACTAGAGTAGAGCAAGCAGATCTGGGGAGGGGAAACGAAGGTACTGGGGAATGAGATTGATCAGATTATGTTATGTGTGTGTATGAATATGGCATAATTAATCCTACTGTTACGTGTAATTATAGTGCACCAATAAAAAAATTCTGGAAAAAAATTGAGCATCTGGAAAAAAACAGAAAAATTTCAACAACCATGACTTTTAGGTATGAAGGTTATAAAACTCTTGGGGAGTAATAATTAGCTGAGATCTATATATACTTCCAATCTCTTAAGGCTTATTTTCTAATGCTTTCTTCAGACTATGTGAAACTATTAAGATGCTTTTTATTTTTTTAAAATATTTTTAGTTGTCAATAGACCTTTATTTTATTATATGCGGTGCTGTAATTGAACCCAGTGCCTCACACGTGCTAGGTAAGTGCTCTACCACTGAGCCACAACCCCAGCCCTATTAAGCTGCTTTTTAAAAATTTCTTTTTTGGTAGTTGTGTATGGACAGAATGCCTTTATTTTATTTTTTACTTTTTTATTTTTTAATGTGGTGCTGAGGATGGAGCCCAGTGCCTCACACATGCTAGGCAAGTGCTCTACCACTGAGCTACAGCCCCAGCCTTTAAGATGCTTTTGGCTGCAAGTAGCCGAAACCTTTGGCTCAGCCTTTTCAGCTATGGAGTATGTTATTTCACATCACAGAAGCTCTGAAATAGGACCAGACTACATGTGGCATGCTCAGAGGATGGCCTCTGTGACTCTTGCTAGTGTTTTCTATTATGTGTCATTGTGTCCTCAGGCTTTCTTCCTCCATGAATTCAAGATAGCAGCAGCTTTCCTAGGAGTTTTGTATACAGTGTTCAGAGGAAGCCAAGGGGCTCTTTTTAGAGGGAGAAGTTCTTTCCCAGAAATGCACCAACATACTTTCTGCATGTTTTCTTTTCAAGGAAAGGGAGATTCCACAGTTGCCCTGGACCAACAGAACATACCTTTGTGGCCCATCCTAGAGCCAGCGTCTGCTGTTCACATGTAGGAAAGGCAGTAAAGCTGAACAAAATTTGGGTTCTGTTTAAAAAGAGAAAGGGCAGAGGAAGTAAGTACATGCTCTGAATGAAACCTGAGCCTCCCTAGACTTGAACTAGCAAATGGTTGAAGTTCATAAGCTTTTGAATGTGGGGGCTTAGTTTAAACCAGATGTTAGTTTATATTTTTATAGAAAAAGTCTTTCTTATAGGACCTTTATTTCCCTTAAAAATTAGCCAGGTATTATTTAGTATGGGAGGCAGACTTGGATTACTTAAAAAATAGCACTTGTGTTTATCTTCACCATATAGATAATATAAATAGGCAAATAGTTTCTTTGGAATGTGTTAATACTTAATTGAATAGCGAGGGTAGCGTTTTCTAGACCTTCTGAAACTTAAGAAAACTATAAGGGAAAGGACTTACTCGCAGTCTGTGCTCCCCTCCCTCCCTTCCTTTGTTGGCACTGGGGATTGAACCAGGTTTTCATGCATGCTTAGCATGCACTCTACCACTGAGCTACATCCCCAGCCCTTACAGTCTGTTTTACCTATTTCATTGTTACTTCTCCAGATTTTTTTTTTCTCCTTTTCCTCCCCCCACCTCTCCTTCCTGTACTTGGGTTGCTGTATTTGGTACCCATCCCCCCCATTTGATGCTTTAATGGAAGATAGTGGGGGGAAACTAGCAGATGGAAAACTAGTTTTGTCAGCTTTTGAAATGTCTACACGTTACCAATATTCTTAAATACATGGCTATCTGTTCTTTGTTGCACCTTTTTGCTTCTGTCTTAAAGTTGGAACAAAAAACTTTCTTCATTCTCTAACCATTATTTTTAAAGTGTAGAAATGTACACTTTCCTGTTTTATAAGTCTTGGGTCCTTAAGTCTTAAGTTATCTTGGAAGATAACAAAGGCCTCATGCTTGTGATCTCAGCAGAGGCTGGAGCCACTTGAGTGGCAGCTCTTCCTTCCTTTCTCTGGGATTATATGAACGGGAAGGGCTTGCAGAGTAGCTCAGGTCTTAAGGAGACGTGGACAGAAGAACCTCTTAGTTGAAGTTCTGTGTGAGTGTGTAGAGTTGCCTATTTAACTTTGTTTGCTCTAGTATTCTGATTAAGGATTAGTGGTTTAATAAGCAGTGTAATGTTATATGGCAGGTAGTTTAGGCTAGTGATTGACACAGCACCTTGGACTTTGTCTCCTTTTATTAAACATAAGAAAGTAAAGGAGGATTTGATATAATACAGGTCCTTACCTGGAGCATTACTAATCTTCTGTTGATGATGGTTTTCTGCTTGAGTGCATGTTAAGTGATGCATGCTTTTTCTCATGGAGCTGTCAGAATAACATTTTTTATCAACCCAGATGGAGCATGCCAACATGGTAATTGTGACAAAACCACATGCTTGTCTAATGGGCTGACTGTTCACAGCAGTGTTCTTTTTGGTTGGTGATAAGTAGGAAGGTCTTTACTTGGTATGTTATATAACTATAATCATGATGGATTTTGGGTAATTGTAATTAAAAATTAGTGCACTAAGTTGCTACAGTTTGGGAAACCTTAGTTCTGGTTTTGGCTTTGCCCATCTAACTTTGTTATCTTAGGCAGATTTCAGAGTCTGAGTCTGATAAAATAAAATGAGGATGTTAGACTAGATAATTTAATAATACTCATTCAATTATTATTAGTCACCTTTTTTTTTTGTGCCAGTCTAGATACTGGAACATAACAGTAAAAGAAAGCTCCCAGCTCTCTTGGGGCTTTCATTTTGGTGGCACTGCCTGCATTCCACTGTAGGAGTTTCCATATTCCTGGGCAGTAGAATTTAAAAGCATATCCACATCTATAGTACTCAGAATTATAGGCATGATAATTATGGTGAATGGATGTTTTACAATCAATTCCCAATGTCTTTTCCTTTCCTAGATATGAATCGCTTCACAAATTTGCTTGTGATCCTTGCACAGGGGCCATGCTAATCTTCTCTGTATCCTTACAATTTCAGTATATGTGCCGCTGACGTGAACACAGTATTATCATATTTTCTTAATGGTTGTAATTTGTTCAAGAAGTCAACAAAAAGTTATTAGTCTTTGATTTTGAGCTCTTAAAACTACTGTAGGAATATGCTTATTTACATATAGTTATACCTAGCCTTATTATCGAATATTCTCAAACCAATTAGCCGTTTCTGTTGTTTTCTATCTTGTTACTTCCATTTGGATGGGCAATACTGTTCTGCTTTGAGATTCTTAAAACTTAAAATTGTGGGCTGAGGTTATGGCGCAGTGGTAGCATGTTTGCCTAGCATGCGTGAGGCACTGGGTTCGATCCTCAGCACCACATAAAAATAAAATAAAGATATTCTGTCCACCTACAACTAAAAAATAAATATTTAAAAAAAACCAAAAAAACTTAAATTGTTAATACTGTGGTGCTGATGAGGACAACTCTGTGAGGCACAGCTGTGTGGTTTATCTGTGTTCTTTCTGTATATTGGCACTGTCTTCAATTTCTGTTCATCAGTTTGGTTGTGATCATGTGGCTAACTTTCAAATATGATTTTCTCTGTGGTGATAATTGGTTTGTAAATTTCTTATGGGGCTACTTAAAGTAAATCACAGAATACGTTTATGTTCTTCTGTAGTCATTTTAACAAACTGACGTGACTCTTTCCTGAGGACTAGACCAGGGGCTCTGTGATTAATTAGATCATTCATGCATAATGGGATTGAGATTGTATTAAGTATGAGTGAGGAGATGTGTACAGCTGTGCAATTATTCATTTAGTGGCCTTGGAAAAATCACTTATATTCTGGTTATTATTTACACATTGGAGATTATATCTACTTTGTAAGATATTTTGAGTAGCAGCAATTATATGCATGGTGTATGACACATTGAGCTGTGAGTGGTAGCTCCTGTGATTTAAGTATAAACACCTATTAATACTTTGAACCTAATAGTGGAAACTTTGGTTTTATATTTTATTGCCTCTAAAATTTTTGGCTGAAATTCAGCTGGTTTTGATTAGTCCCCAGATAGTTTCTCACAACCAGAGTAATTAAAGAGCTGCCAGTTTATCTTGGTTAGCTTAGACAAGGGTGGGGCATTTTTGTTTTAATTTTACCAGGGTGTTTATTCAGTTCTCAGAATTTAATTACAGAGTTTATGCTAGAAATCAACTTTGGATATTTTACAACTAACATAAACGATATTTTCTTCTTAAATGGTGCAGGGAAGATGACATGTTAAAAAAGGGAAAGGTTTTCTGTGCAGTATGGAACCAGTTGAAGTGTCCTTTGGTTCTGTTAGAAGACATGCTTTTGCATTTCAAATGCCCAAGAATAGGAGGTAACCTTGGGCATGTGGGTATGATAGTCAACTGTTCCCTCTTATAGCATTACCCTCAAGGTCATTGCTGTTCCTGATCTTTCTGCCTCAGTACATATTTCTTATGGCCTTCATGCCGTTTCTTCACCTGTGGGTCGTGATAAGGGTTCTTGATAGGACCCTCTAAGATCAAGTGACATGTTTTTCTAGGTAAAGTCAGTATCACCCGTGTGTGCAACCATGTACCCATGTAAACCATAACTGCCAAGTAGTATCTCCAGTGCATATCCAGCCTCCTTCAAAACCTGTTCTAAGCCGGGCGCAGTGGTGCAAGCCTGTAATCCCAGCACTTCGGGAGGCTGAGACTGGAGAATCGCAAGTTCAAAGCCAGCCTCAGCAATGGTGAGGTGCTAAGCAACTCAGTGAGACTCTGTCTCTACATAAAACACAAAATGGGGCTGGGGATGTGGCTCAGTGGTCAAGTGCCCCTGAATTCAATCTTCAGTACCCCCCCCCCAATACCTGTTCTATCTAGTGCCTAATTAGACATCTCCACAGACCTTTCAATTGCAGTGGATTCAAAATTGAGCCAGATCTAGTGGTACACACCTGTAATCCTAGCAACTCAGAGGCTGAGTGAGGAGACCACAAGCCTTAGCAAATTAAAATAAAAAGGGCTGAGCCGAGTACAGTGGCACATGCCTGTAATCCCAGCAGCTCAGGAGGCTGAGGCAGGAGGATTGTGAGTTCACAACCAGTCCTAGCAACTTAGGGTCTTGCTGAGTTGCTAAGTGCCTCTCTATCTCTAAATAAATTATTAAAAAAGGGCTGGGGATATGGCTTAGTAGTTAAGCACGCCTGGGTTCAAAACCAGTACCAATAAACAAACAAACAAACAAACAAACAAATAGGGCTGGATAGAGCACCTCTGGGTTCAATCTCTAGTTAGCCTCCCCTCCTCAAAAAAAAAAAAAAAAAGTTAAAAAGTTTTGACAAGACTCACTTTTTAGGTGTACACTATTTCCATGGATGGTTCAACCATCCCCCTGTTGGCCCATGACCTGGGACCTTCCTTGGATCCTTTTTGACTCTTGACTTTGTATATTTATCTAGACCCCAAATCATGTCCCCTCTACATCTTTTCCATGAGTATTCACTTCTTTTGCTTTATCCCACTTTTCTGTTTTTCTGTCTCAGTTGTAATTTTATAACCATGTTGAACTATTTGAAATAAGAATCTAATTACATTACTCTTCTGATTAAAGTCCTTGTATGACTTCTTACTGCCTCTAAAATAACTTCTAGAACCTCCAAACCTCAGAGTTTGTCCATGTGGTAGCATGTATCAGTGTTTCATTCTTTTTTTAAACTAGATAACATTCTACTGTATGGACATGCCACATTTTATCTATTCATCAGTTGATAGGCATTGGTGAGTAAGGCTGTTTTGAACTTTTGTGTGTAAACAGATGTTTTCTTTTAGGTATGTACCTAGCAGTAGAATTTGCTGAGTGATATGGTAAACCT
Organism: Geosciurus inauris; assembly: GCA_004024805.1. Classification (NCBI taxonomy): domain Eukaryota; kingdom Metazoa; phylum Chordata; class Mammalia; order Rodentia; family Sciuridae; genus Geosciurus; species Geosciurus inauris. The sequence goes on from PVHX01003143.1 coordinate 103,965, forward strand.
GTATTTAACTTTTTGAAAATTGCCAAACTGTTTTCCCATGTAGTTTTACCATTTTATGTTCTTACCAGTAATGCTGTAAATTCCAGATTTTCCATATCCTCACCAATACTTTCTACTATATCTTTTAGATTATTGTGGTCCTAGTGGATTTGAGGAGTGTTTCATAATGGTTTTGCTTTATACTTCTCTAATGACTAGCAGTGTTGAACATGATTTCATGTGGTTGGTGGCCTTTTGTGTATCTTTTTTGAAGAAATGTCTTTTCAAAACTTTTGCCCGTTTTAAAACTTGGTTTTATGTCTTTTTATTCTTGAGTTGTAAAAATTTGTTTATATATTTTTTTGGATAGTAGATTATTATTGTCTATTAGATATACAATTTTTAGAAGATGTGAGTAGTATTTTAGGAAACAAATACAGCAGTGATACATGCTGCATTGTTGATGAACTGTGAAAACATGCCAAGTGAAAATGGCATGTCTTGTATGATTCCATTTATTTGCAGCATCCAGAATAGACAAGTCCATGCAAAATGAAAGTAGATGATTGGTTGTTAGGGAACAGGGGAAGGGAGGAGTGGAGAGTGACTACTAAAGGGCCCAGGACTTTGTTTTGGGATGAAGAAAATGTTCTGTAATTGGTAGCAGTGGTTGCACAATCTTGTGAATATACTTAGAACCACTAATTGTGTACTTTGAAAGTATGAATTTTATGGTATATAAATTATAACTTAAATTTGCTTTTAAACAAGTGTGCTTTAGTTTTTTTGTTTTTTGTTTAGCCTTTCAAATTTGTACTACTTAGGAAGATTATTTATTGGCCAGGGTGCCAGGACTTTGAATACTTGCATCATTAGCAAGAGAGGAGAGAAGTGTGATCTGCTCTCCTGTGGGCTCTGCCTATTCTCCTTTTTGCTGGTGGTGCTGCTGCTGAGTTGGAAAAGTCCCTTTTTGTGTAAAATTTAATCATGCAGTTATATTTAGATTTAATTTTAAATTTTCTTTTCATTATATGCAATAGGATCAATCATTAGATTTTGACCTCATATTGTCTTTATTTCATTTGGATTAGGGCCTTCAGATATTTTTCTTACAATCAAATACACAAAAGAAAAAATGTGTTTGAGGTTGGGTTGGATAAAGTTTGGAGTTTGGTGATTGCAATACCTTTCCCAGATTAGCTTTTGTATTGGAATAATGATGGTGAATTATAGGATTTAATATCAAAACACAAAACAGTACATTTTTGTTTCAGCTTTAATTTTCCTGCTGTCAAGCCCCCAGCATTTAAAATTTGTTTTTCTAATACCTAGCAGTTTTTGTAGATTTTGGTTTTAATATGTGAAAATGCAGTAAAGTGGATCTCCATACTTTGTTGACAGCATTTTCATGTTATAGTATAAAGGCTACCAAAACCACAGAAGTAGTTTTTCTTAAAATTGGATTTATTGGGGTCAGTATTGTTTATAAGTAGGTGAAACCCAATAAAATAATCCTTTCCTTTTGTTTTCCCATTATAGGGCTTGAACTAGGGACACTTTACCACTAACTACACATCCCAGTCACATTTTCTTTGTTTGTTTGTTTCTTTTTTTTTTAAATTTCAATTTTTATCTTGAGACAGTCTCAAGTTGCACAGGCTGGCCTCAAACTTGTGATCCTCCTGCTTTCAGAGTACTTGGGACATCAGCCATTGTGCCTAGCCATCAGTCTTTCTTAAGTCTTGGTCTTTTTAAGTTCTAGCTGTATAGAATTAGTGCTATTGTGATGCTAGTTTTGGTTCTGTGATTCTTTCAGAGAATTCTAAAAGTAAGAAAGCAGTCTCCATTTTCTCTTGTGCTTATGAACTTTCTTTCCATTTTCTCTTGTGCTTTCTTCATTTCATTTCTGTCATTCCTCTTCCCACCCTGCTTTAACCTTCCCTTCCCCTTGCCACCAGGCTAAAATTGGGAGACTTTATAAAATATTTTTTTACTTTTGTTTTGTTACAGTATAAGCTGTGACCATGACTACTGAAGTTGGCTCCGCATCTGAAGTGAAGAAGGACTCTGACCAGTTGGGAGCAGATGTGACCAAGGAGAAAGCTAAAGAAGTAGCAGAAAATCAGCAGAATCAGTCATCTGAAACAGAGGAGGAAAAAGGTTCCCAGCCACAACCTCCTGCTGAAAGCCAAAGTAGTCCACGCCGTCGGAAGAGAGAGAAGGAGCCATCTGAGAGCAGGGGTATTTCTCGATTCATACCTCCATGGCTCAAGAAACAGAAGTCCTATAACTTGGTAGTGGCCAAAGATGGAGGAGATAAAAAAGAGCCTACTGAAGCTGTTGTGGAAGAACAGATTTTAGATAAAGAGGATTCCCTTCCGGAAGAAGAGAGACAGGCCAAAGGGGATGCTGAAGAAACTGCTCAGAGTAAACACCAGGAGGTTAAGGTGGAAGTGAAGGAAGGAAAACCTTCAGTGAGCAATGCTGAGACCCAGGTATCTTTGAGAGGAAGTGATTGGTAATGAGAACCTAAGCACTTAAGAAAAAGCATCTGTTTGGAATCATTTCCAGTTTTCTTATATTGTGATACTGCTTTGGCTTAATGTATTTGTAATATTGGTCTTGGATTGGTCTCCTTCAGCCTTCTATCTTTCCTCTTTTAAACAAAATAATTAAACAAAGCAAAATAACCACTATACAGTCTGTTAAAAGGTTCTTAGAGGTTCCTGTTAAGATTAAGCAGATACTCTGAGACTCCTGCTGCCTCCTCTTTTAAACAGTATTCCCTTTATGCTGTTTTTTATTTATATAAGTATTCAGTGGGTAGTAAGTAGTAGATAGTGTTTGTACGTTTTGGTTGCCTAATGAAGTCTAGGTTGTACTGTGGTATGAGATTTTAATTGGACATTCTATTATCTCCATGATATTTAAATTGTATTTCCTAAGATGTACTTTGTCTTACCCATTTAATGCCAAAGTGACCAACTTGACAAAATGAGAAAATTGGCAGTAGGAGGATGAGGGGAAATATCCTTTTTAGCATAATTTTCAAGTCTTTTAAAAATATTAGGCTTAATATAATTTTAATACTGATTACAAATCTTTTTTTTTTTTTAATTTTTTTTTAGTTGTAGATGGACACAATATCTTTATTTTATTGCTTTATATGTGGTGCTGAGGATCGAACCCAGGGCCCCACGCATGTGAGGCAAGCGCTCTACCCCTGAGCTACAATCCCAGCCCCCTGATTACAAATCTTAAAGATTTTCCTTTTAGGCCAGGCTTGGTGGCATGTGCCTATAATTGCAGGTACTTGAGAGGCTGAGGCAGGAGGATTGCTTGACCACAGGAGTTTGGGGCCATTCTGGGCAACAACAGTAAGACCTTGTCTGAGGGGAGGGGTGAGAAAAAATATTTTATTTTAATATATTATCTTCTGCAAGTTGGTTAATTTTAGCATGTACTTAAATTTTCTTTTTTCCTTGACAGCCTGTTGAAGAAGTAAGGAAGGAGAGAGAAGAAGTGAAGGAAATACAGGAAGACGAAGCAGCAGCACAAAGGGAGACCAAGGAAGTACAAACTAATGAACTGAAAGCAGAGAAGGCTTCTCAGAAAGCCACCAAGAAGACCAAAACTGTCCAGTGTAAAGTGACCCTCCTAGATGGCACTGAGTACAGCTGTGACCTGGAGGTGAGACAGAGAGATGAGTAGTGAGCTTTCTTGTTGTGTGGAATGAAATATATTCATTCTTCCCTTTTTGTGGCACGGCACAATGAGTATATTTTTGTGTTTTGCCAACAAACTATGCCAGTGTGGTGTAATTTTACATTTAAAAACAACATAGAAGAGGGCCATTATTTCCATTACAAACAATATTTCTTTCTTTTTTTGTGTGTGTGTTATAGGGGACTTGGGATTGAACCCAGGGATGCTGAGTCATATCCCCAGCTCCTTTTATTTTTATTTTTTTTATTTTGAGATGTGGTCTTGCTGAGTTGCCGAGGGCCTCGCTAAGTTGTGGAGGCTGGCTTTGAACTTGTAATCCTCCTATCTCAGCCTTCCAAGCCACTGGGATTACAGGCATGTACTACCATGCCTGGCTCAAACAGTATTTCTTGACCCTGAGGATAAGCAGGGACGATATTCTGTTATTGTGCACTCACTGGGCCTGTGTGCTGGTTTATGTCTGTTCTGAATGGGCATTAAGTATTTTGAATAGTACTTTTAGCTATAAAATGTTTTACTTAAGGAGAAATGATAGTTATAGATTGGTCTTTCAGAATAATGAAATTTTGGCAGTGAACTTTTATCTTGAGAAATTGATTTAAAATCTACTTTATGTTTAGTTGCATTTAGATAAAAACACCTATGACTTACAAAACAGCTAATTCATTAGTACTGATGCTGACAGAGGGCAGTGTAATCATTTAAAACACTTAGCACCTTATAATTTTATGCCAGTTAGAGAAATTTTTTGCTTTTCACAATTAAATTTATGTATACATTATATACTATAATAGTTAATATATAAGAATCTGTGTGAAGTACTTTGGATTGTCTCATTTAGTATTTATAAGAATCAATATAAAGCATTTATTATTATTGGTATTCCAGTGTTACAGTGGGGAATGTAAGGCTTTGAGAGAGAGCTAAAATAACTTGGCTAAAGTTTTCCCAGCTAGTTGGTGTTGGAGCAGGTATCCAAACTTGGCAGCTTGGCTGTGGAGCTCATGAACCTGAGTACAGAACTGTACTGTTTTGTCTGCCACATGTGGGGCCTGTGTTGCTCATTTAAAATATGACCTAGTCTTTTGTTTAGTCTTGTATTCAGTATGAAAAACATTTCCCCCAATTCCTTGCATTCTTATTTAAAACGTGAGTTATATTTAAAAACAGTGGAAGTATTCACTTGGTAAAGATATCTTATGTTGGGGCTGGGATTGTGGCTCAGTTGTAGAGCGCTAGCCTCACATGTGGGAGTCACTAGGTTCGATCCTCAGCACCACATATAAATAAATGAATAAAGGTCAATCAACAACTAAAAAAATTTTTTTAAAAATATCTTACATCTATTAATCAAATAAGAGTTTATCATATATTTGAAGGTCTATCATATTGCAAAGTGTTGAAGCTATGGAGATGAGTAATTCTCAGTCCTTGCGTTGCATTAGCTATCTAGAGCTTTATTTTACTTGTTTAAGCTATACTGGTTCTGATATTTCAAGTTGAAGAAAAAGAGTAGCAAAGGAGAATTAAAAATGCCTGTAATCCCAGTGGCTTGGGAGGCTGAGGCAGAAGGATCACAAGTTCCAAACCAACCTCAGCAATTTATCGAGGCCCTAAGTAACTCAGTGAGATCCTGTCTCTAAATAAAATATAAAAAAAGGGCTGGGGATGTGGATCAGTGGATCAGCACCCCTGGGTTCAGTCCCCAGTACAGAGAAAAGAAAAAGAAAAAGAAAGATCCTGTTCTTAGTTGGTTCTTGCTGCTGTAACAAAGTATCCTGGAATGTTTAATTTATAAAAATAGACATTTATTGCTTCTGATTTTAGAGGGCTGAAGTGAAAGTCAAGGGGCTGGTAAGTTTGTCTGGTGAGGGGCTGCTTTCTCCTTCTAAGATACCACCTTCAGACTGCCTGCCTCTTCACATAGTGGAAGCGTCGATTGCTCTGTCCTTCATGGAGGAAGGGAAAAGGCAGCTCCCTTCAACCTCTGTTATAAGGGCACTAATACAGTTCAAGAGAATTTTTATCACCTCCTAAGGGCCTTGCCTACCTCTTAGTAACATTACAATAGGGATTATGCTTCAATATGAATTTTGGAAGGATACATTCAGACCATGGCAATTCTTAAAGCTTTCTTTTCTTTTTCTGCCCTTCCTAACCCTCTCTTCTTATCCTTTGCCAAGACTTGCATCCTCTCCCAGAGAGGGAAAGAGAAGAGACACACTGAATGTGTCTTAGGGTAAGGGACAATAAAAAAAAATTAGAGATGGGTGTGGTGGCACATACCTGTAATCCCAGCAGCTCGAGAGGCTGAAGTAGGAGGATCAAGAGTTCAGAGCCCAGCCTCAGCAATGGTGAGGCACTAACCAACTTAGTGAGACTTTGTCTCTAAATAAAATACAAAATTGGGCTGGGAGTGTGGCTCAGTGATTGAGGGCCCCTGAGTTCAATCCCTTGTACCAAAAAAAGAGAAAATATTAGAATTGTTTTCTGAATTGACTCAGTTACATAGTATTTGACCAGATGTCTGTGTATTTCCTCTCATTCTTAGAAGTTGGGAGTGTAGATGTTTTAGAATCAACTTTTTTTCTTCTTATGTGACCTTGAGTCATTTACTAAACTTCCTTGGACTTCACTTTTTTTCATCTTTAGAATATGGGATAACTCAGATGATCTAGAATGCTCCTTTCATTTTTAAAGTTCTTTATGCCTCTAAACTACAGGATTGCCCAATGTACTTCAAATGAAGTCTAATATTAATCACTATGCCTACTTCCTTCTTTCCCCATCTTGTTTAACATGCATTTATTAAATGTCTGATTCATTTTGGAACGGTTGAAACTAGTTCTTTTCTGTGATTCTACTACTTTTAGGGAATCAACTTGTGTTTCCCAAAGCAGACTTGAGATATAGTATCCAAGGTTAAAAGGAATAGCTTAGTCCTTTAATTCACCAAAAATTAAATTGATTGGGAAGCATAGGAATTTACCTTTCTTCGACTATATCAATTTACAAACAGTATCTTTTCATTTAATAGATTATTTTTTATTTGCCATTATAAGAATGAACTTTTGAGGACAGTACATAAGTAAACTTTGTAGTAGTTGTGTTGAGTGGATCTTTTTCCTTTCAAGTACAAAGCAAAATAGAATTTGAGTAGATTTTAGTGGTGCTATCCCACAGCAAATTTTATGTACTAGCAGGTTACTTGAATTCTAAGGAGTGACAGTATATCTGAATATATGACATAATTTATCAGTATCTTAGTAGCTGTTGTAACAGTGCAGAAATTTTAAGTTGTATTCCCTTTTGTAATCCGTTTCCCATTTACTTATGTTTCCTTCTCATTTTGGTTCTCTGGTTGCTTAGCATCATTAATTTGGGTCTGCTACTCACTCATCAGAGTGGCTTTTTATCTTCAGGAGTAGGGCCCAGAGGGTAGCCATCATGTGGCTGAGTGTTCTCATATTTCCCTGTTCTGGTACTGACCTTAGATTGGATGGTATGCTGATGCTGCTTATCTGCATTACTGTAGCTGTGCACCGGAAATCTGTGTCTGAGTACAATATAAGGAAGTATGTTGTGGGAAACTTTAGCTATTGATTTGTGAGCATGCAAGTATGGCAGATACAATGTGGGAAACAAATACTTTTATTTGGTTTGGGAGAATAGATTTGTTTCCTCTGTTGGTAAAGATTAATTTTCTCTCATGGCTTTTCAGATAAGGGTAGTTATTGCTTCTTTTCTTTCTATATGTGTCTAATTTTCAATCAGACCTAGAATGTCCACTGATGAGGACCTAATTCCTTTACTTAGGGCACCTACAACAGGAGAGGGAAACTATTAGAAGCATGACCTTCTCAGTTTGTAGGAACCTTATGGAATACAGTGAGCTTCTAGAAGACCTCAAATACCAGTGTGAGAAGATTAAAAGTGATCCATAAAGCAAAAAAGGAACTGGGAATAATGTAACAGAGTCTTTAAAATTATTGGTTTACAAGACATAGCAAGGCCAAGGTGCCATTTAGATTTGGAACATACTAAAGTGCTATATAGCGGCAGTAATTTAAGTTTTTTTAAAAAATTTTATTCACTAGTAGTTTTATTTTATTGGTTGGGGTACATATCAATAGTCTTTATAGATTATAGTTTTATGTGAAGTGAGTAAAACATTGGGAAAGTTAGACTGTTTCCTGTTTGTGTTACCTATCAGAGCTTTTGACCAACAAAAGAAGCCCCCTTTAAACCATTTAATGTAAAGGTTTCTATACTAACTCAGTGTAATTCTTGGAAGTAACTTGTTTGTTGTTCTAATACCACTTTTGCTTCCCAGATTATTCTTTCTTTATAGACATAATTAATAAATATATGTTTGTGTGTTGTATATATGCCTGCACGTTCATTCACATCTCTTTTCTCTCTCATCTCTACTTCTTTTAAATATTTTTTTTTAGTTACACATGGACACAGTGTCTTTATTTTGTTTATTTATTTTTATGTGGTGCTGAGGATTGAACCAGTGCCTCATACTTGCAAGGCAAGCACTCTGCCACTGAGCCACAACCTCAGCCCTCTCATCCCTACTTCTTATTCTTCTTTTTTGTGGGATGGGGGTCTCACTGTGTTGCCCAGCTGGTCTCTAGCTCCTGAGGTCAAGCAATCCTCTTCTTCAGCCTCCTGAGTAGCTAGAAGTATAGCCATGTACCACTGCACCTTTTTTTCTACCTTTTTCTTTTTCTTTTTTTGGTACCTGGGGTTGATTAAACCCAGGAGTGCTTTACCACTAAGCTACATCTCCTGCCCTTTTTACTTTATACTATTTATTTATTTTTTTTTCTTTTTCTTTTTGGTGGTACTGGGGATTGAATCCAGGGCCTTATGTGTGCTAGGCAAGTGCTAAATTCCTAGCCCTTTAATTTTTATTTTGAGATGGGGTCTCACTAAATTGCTGAGGCTGGCCTCGAACTTGGAATCCTCCCACCTCAGTCTGCTGAGTAGCTGGTTGCCTGGCTTTCCCCTTATATTTTATGGCTTCCTGTTCAGCATTCTTTCTCCTGTGTACCATCTGAGCTTATTCTTTCTGTTCCTGAACCTTAGGAATTAGATAAAGACAACTGCAGAAGGATCCCAGGAACAGCACTGTTTTTTAAAAAAACTAATGGGTATCCTTGAAAATCTGTTTTTTTGAGGAAAAAGAGTATAGATAGGTTAATATTTAGTGGACAAAAGAATTCCACACAGATTTGCCAAATTTCCAGAAGATAGAAATAATAAATGACCATAAGTATTGGATAACAGTGCATTTTTAGGGAATGATTGCAGTTAAATTAAAAAAATTCTATGGAAATGGCTGGACTTTAATGTTGTCTTTGGCTTAACAATGGGTCTGTTACCAAATCATGCAGTTTTGACCCAAGGCCTAATCTTGTCTTTGTGTATTTGTTTTAAATCTCTTGTGTTAAGTATTTTTTCATTGTTGTTAGTGAAAATTGCAGTTTACATTTTGTACTAATTTTTATCTGTTGACAAACTGAATTTTAGATATTTTTGGAGAAAAATTTCTGATGATTATGTTTTTTAATGAAGTAACTTTATATTTCTGTGTTTGATATGTCAACTTTTATCTCTTTAGTTATTTGAATGACAAGTGACAAGATCCTTTGGTTTCAGAGTTTGTGAAGAATTTTAGGGTGCCTTCTGGATTCTGCATGCTGGCTCCAAGGTCTTGGTTATGGAAATCTTGGGATACTGCTGCTTGAAGTTGTTTACACACTCAGTGTGTTAAAACAGCAGGGCTCCTTCCTTTAAGGAAAAAATATAGTAAGATTTAGTTGAAGCCATGGATATTAAAAAAAAAAAAAAAGTCAGCAGATCTTTGTTTATTTTTCTTTTGACTGTGCATGTCTTAAGGAAGTCACTTCCTGTCTTTTTGTCTATTCTCAGATTGCAAAGTAAGAATGAAAATATTCACTTCCTCTATTTCTAGGCTCAAGCTTGGTTTTACTATGGCTGATAAGTCTGTATATATTTCTTACAGTCAGAAAATAACCATGAATGTTCCTAAACCTTTGGAATCATGAGTGAATGTGCATTCTGAGTTAGAGTTTCTCCAATTTTCCTCTGGCATCTAAAAGTTGTTCCCACGTGTTGATTTTGTCTGAGAATTGAGGGCATTGTTTTTGCCCACACAGAAATGTCAGAACCATTTTTTCCCCCTAAGTTATGAATAAGGCTATCAGAGTGTAGGCTCTCTTCATTAGTGTTCTGGTGATAAAAGTGTTTATCAGAAAGTGGAATGTGCCAAAGTCATCTTGCCTTCCTTGAGTCTGGTTCTGGTCTCAGAAATCCAATTTGATAGCATTGCTTTCTAGCGTGTTCATTTATTTGTTCATCTATGTCTATTTTCACTTTCCAAGGTTTGTCTTTTAGATTATAATACTAATACTGACCCTAACTAGGTGTACTAAATAATTTTCAGCCATCCACATACTTGTAGAAGATAGAGAAATTGTGACACACTATAATATCCCAGAAAATAGTGCATGTGCTTATATGTGATTGGGAACTGGGAATAACTTAATTGGGATATGTTGTGCAATTTAAAATTCTAAGGACATAGGTCCAAATGGAATGGCTTTGCCCAACTATCTTTCCATCCCCCCTTTAGCTTTAAAAAAGGATGTAAAGAGGTAATCCTGTCCAAATGACTTAATTTTTACTTAGTTGGAAAAGACTGCCTTGCCATTTTAGTTCAGGTTGAAGAAGATAAGGGGTGCACAGTAGTAGGACCTGGACTTTTAACCAGTTCACATTTTAGATGGGCCCTCTGGGCTGTTAGGTGTGACCTCAGGCCATTATTTGAGCTCTGATACCACTATTTTGTGTGCCTTCCCTTAGCAGCCAAATTGGTCTTCTAATACATCATGAGTTGTCTGTCCTCCTCTAAGAAGTTCATGATCATGTAATCTCCCTCTTCTACTTTCCGCAACAACATAATTCTTCTCTGGCTTTCAATGTCTAGCTCAAATCTAATTCTCAGAATGTTTTTTTCTTCCTCTGAACTTGTTTGTGCCATTGGTTTGGTAATTAATCATGTGCTGTCCTGGGAAAGAATCTCTTGTATTGTATTGAACAGCAGCTAAACTCTTGTATTGTTGTTTGATTTTTCTCATGTTTATATTGTTTCTTCACCTGGACTGCTGTTAGTTCCTTCACAAAAAGTTTTTTTTTCTTCCCATAGAGCACTGACCTATATCTTTGCCTAAAGCACTTCTCATAAAAAGTAAGTTTGATTTATTTCCTTCTACTTTCTTGCCCTCTTTTCTAAGATACATGACAGGATTGGCTTATTTATGTTCCTAATTTTTTTCTCCATTCTCTCTAGTTAACAAAGAAATCACGTATACGTCTGTATATATAATCCGCCCCCTCCCTCATGGTTGCTACTTCTGACTGTCATTGCTCTGAGAATTAATTCTAAATTCTTAGAATCAGCAGATTTTCTTGTAGAAATATTTCAGGGTCTTAAATGAGAAAAAGAAAGAAAAACCTATTACTTTTCTACGAAAGGTTATGAAACTTATGTGTGAGAGCAGAACAGAAATGAATATGATGTGGTCTTGCCCCTTTAGGAGTACACAGCTTAGGGGTGGGAGGGGATGCAGAATTTCCAGAAGCTAAGAATTCTTTCACTTAAATTGGAATTGCCATTGGGTCACATTGTTGGCTGGATGTAGGCTGGACTTAAAGAGGAGACCTTATTCCTTGGCCCTGTTTCTATAATAATGTCTTCTTTTCTCTTGAGCAAATTGAAGAATGATACGGTTTTCTTTCTTTCTTTTTGAGGGTGAGGGGCTTGCTAGCCAAGTGCTCTAGCATTGAACTACAATCCCTAGCTCATGATATGGTTTCATTTCTAAATAGTCATGAAATTCTACCACATGCTTTCTCTTTCCTGTCTTTTCTATTTTGGGTTTCAAAATACAGGGATTATCTTTTTTGTCTGTGCATCAGTGGTATTTTGAAAGCACTAAACTTGACACTTGAAAATAACTTTTGAATAACCATCTTGACATAATTTTGAAGACAGTATCCTTTTCTTTTTTTTTTTAATTTATTTTTTAGTTGTAGGTGGACAGAATATCTTTATTTTTTTATTTTTATGTGGTGCTGAGGATCGAACCCAGTGCCTCACGCATGCTAGGCGAGCACGTTACCACTGTGCCATAACCCCAGCCCCAACAGTATCCTTTTCTTACTAGCCCTTTCTCACACATTCTTCCAGGCATGCTAACTCCTTGGGAATTTACCACTTAATAAGTTTTTCCTCTATCCAAAGGTCAATAGGAGAACTGGAACTAGATCTTTTAATTATTTTTCTGTTTTGGAATAACAACTATGTTAGGGTTGAATGTTAGATATGAAAGGGAGAAGTCAATTTCGAAATAAATTGTGTACTTTAAAATCTGTTTAGACATATTTTTCTCACCTAAAATATGTAGGCATTAAAAATTTTCAAGTCCTTGTCAGGGTTTATCACATGAAGAGGGTACAGTCTAATTACTCTTAATAGAAAACATAAAAATCTTGTTAAACCTACTGAATTCAGAATCAGTCTGTTTTCAGTTACTGTTTTGTTCACCGTTTCTTTTTCCCTGTATTATTGACCTCTTTTATTCCTGAACAAATTAAAGATGTTACCTGCAGCATTTTAATTTTCCAGCTGTCAGGAAGTTTCACCCCATTATTCTTTTCCCTGATCCTGCCTCTACCATTCCCCCATCGAAACTTTCTGATGTGGGAGACAGGGATTTGAGAATCTGCTTCTACATGAATAGAGTTTAGTTTACCTCACAAAAGTTGGAGCTGGGGTGACCATTCTGTTCTTTTCATCCAGTAATTTGGGCAGTGGTAGTGGGGAACTTGTGATAGAGCAGTGGTAGAGCACTTGCCTAGTATATTCAAGGTTTAAGACCCTGGATTTAATCTCTTGCACTGTAAAAACAAAAATCAAACATGGACAGAAGTTATTATTAATATTTATAGTATAATATACTAACATTTGGAGCCTCTAGAGATTGAATGCAGTGTTATACAATAGTCTGTGAAAAGCACTGGATTACTCAGAGATTTTTCATGCAAGGTGCCTAAATGATGAATACATGGATAAATCATGTGTCCAATTCCTTTTTTAATATTTGTTTAATTATACTCTGGAATAATTACATAAAAACTCTAAACTGTGTTAGAAAAATTATTAGGATTTTTTTACTCATTCTGAAGAGTTAAATCTCAAGACAAAAATCTCCATTCTACTTGTCAGCCATACTGCATCTCATCATTATGTGCTTCATTTGTAAATATGCCATTTTAACCTGTTTTGAGGGTGAGCCTGATTTCTTGTATCAGTGTACTTATTCCCACAGAGGAAACAATCTTAGTGTTATTGTGACCTATTTGTTATATTCATTTATATTTTCCTCCATATGTCAGCAATTTAAAATACATCAAGCAGGAATGCTGTAATAAGCTATCTTTTGTAGTACAGAAAGCCTGTATGATTCAAATGTCACAATTCATTTCAGGCAAATAGTTTACAGAGAATGTGCTGGTCTCCAGAAGTTTGTTGCTTACGATTTTTGAAATAAGTTTGTTTTTTAAAGTGTTTCCACCAGATAAATTTTCTATTTTTTTTCCTTTTTTAAAAATACATTTTCATGGGAGTTGTGCTTAGCAATTTTTTTTAAACATTTATTTTTTAGGTGTAGGTGGTCAGAATATATTTATTTTATTTTTATGTGGTGCTGAGGATCGAACCCAGTGCCTCATGCATGCTAGGTGAGCACGCTACCACTGCGCCACAATCCCAGCCCCTGTGCTTAGCAATTTTTAAAAGATACTTAAAAAAATTGAGTTCCTTTGGTTAGAAATTTGATGCCAGCCTCTTTATTATCTAACAATTATAGTTACTTCTCTATCTTTTCAAGAAATTACACTTCTTCACACACTTACACTCTACCTTGCTGTTTAGGGTGAATGAAAAAAAGAATTGGATGAAAAGAATATAAATTTTCATTTTCTAAATAATTATTTTAGTGGCTGAGTTACTAATCTCCCTTAGTCCATGGTATAATTTATTTTTTAAGCTCATGGAATGTTAAGGAATATATATTTTCACAGCATTTTACAAATTTGGTCTCAACAATATTTGTTTAAATATATTCTGTGTGTTCTGAAATAATTTTTATCCTTATATGTTTGTTTTCCATCTATACTGAGAAGGTAAAAAATTTTTTCCCCTTAAGTTGTGTATGAATTTTACTCTTAGAGATAAGCTTTATAGATTGATATCCACATACATATATATGTGCATATGAGTAAAATTGATAAAGTATTATTTATCATTTATAAAAATAATATACAAATGCAGATGGACCAAATTATAGGCTGGAGTTGGTATATAAATCTCACGAGGAAGAAACTTGTGGACTTTGAATAATGATATATTCAGGAAACCCCAGCAATACCTAGCCTATTACACTTGAAAATGACAAAAGTAAAATCCATGTAGAAATTTGGGGTTACAAGGAAGAGTTTTAATATATTCTTATCTGTTAAGGATAATATAATAAACATAATAATGCAAACTTTTGTTCAGGGCAGGTTATGCTTTTCTGGGTCACTGTTAACATTTTTGACCCAGGATTGCTTTCTTTGGCTTGGCTTTAACCAGAAATCTCCCCATCTTGCAAAGGCAATTCATCATTGGGGCTCAGAATAAATGAAAAATTTCACTTCTACCAAATCTTACAGAGAACTGGATTTCCATCTATGGGAGAAGTTGCAAAGAAAGCATAAATGTAAATGTACTCACTCTTTTTCCCCCAATTTTTCCTTTTTTTAAATTAGTGAATTATAGTTACACATAATAGTGGGATTCATTTTGACATATTCATAAATGCATATAACATTATTTGCTCCATTCCATTCAGTTCCCAGTGCTTCTCTTTCCATTCTCTCATCCCTCCCCTGACACCCTTTGTCTACTCTATTGGTCTTCCTTCTGTTTTTTAAATTGGTATATTATAGTTATATATAAAATTGGAATGCATTCTGATATATTCATACATGTACATAGCATAATTTGGTCAACTTCTAAATGCACTCATTCTTTTTTTTCTCTTAACATTTTTTAAAATTTATTCTAATTAGGTATACATGACAGCAGAATGCAATTTGATTCATTGTACACAAATGGAGCACAACTTTTTGTTTCTCTGGTTGTGTGACAATATAGAGTCACACAATACGTGCAGTCATGTATGTACCGAGGGCATAGATGTCCCTCTTATTCCTCCATATTTCCTGTCCCCATGTCCCCTCCTCTCCCCTCCCTCCTTTTTAACCAAAATTTCTTCATTCTTCCTATACCCCTCCCACATTATGGATTAGCATCCACTTACCAGAGAGAATGTTAGGCCTTTGTTTTTTGGGGATTGGCTTACTTTGCTTAGCATGATATTCTTCAGCTCCATCCATTTACCTGCAAATGCCATAATTTTATTCTCTTTTAAGGCTGAGTAGTATTCCATTGTGTATATATACCACAGTTTCTTTATCCATTCATTTATTGAAGGGCATCGAGGTTGCTTCCACAGTTTAGCTATTATGAATTGAACTGCTATAAACATTGAAGTGGCTGCATTGCTGTAGTATACTGTTTTTAAGTCTTTTGGGTATAGACCAAGGAGTGGGATAGCTGGGTCAAATGGTGGTTCCATTCCAAGTTTTCTGAAGACTCTCCATCCCGCTTTCCAGATTGGATGCACCAATTTGCAGTCCCACCAGCAATGTTTGAGTGTGCCTTTCCCTCCACCTCCTTGCCAACACTTGTTGTTTGTATTCTTGATAACTGCCCTTCTGACTGGAGTGAGATGCAATCTTAGTTTGATTTGCATTTCTCTAATTGCTAGAGATGTTGAACATTTTTTCATATATTTGTTGTAAATGCACTCATTCTTATCTTTACTCTTTTGCAGTCTGCTTTTTGAAATTTTGCTGGGCTGATTCCATTCTTTCTCCTGTCCCTTGCGTCAGAGGAATAATGCATATGTGTATAGTGTGCATATATGTACATATACAGATTCACATGTACTTTTCATCATTTTAGAGTAGTTTCTATATGGAGCAGAGCTCATAGTGTGTATTCAGTCTATTTTAATTGGAAGTTTACTTTCTACTTTGTTTAGCAAAGTTTCAATGAGCATGTTTTATTATTACAATAAAGTAAACCGTCCTTCTGAATTTAACACCTATCAGAGTTTCCACGAGGCTTTCTGGATATCTTTTATACTTTTAATTGGTCATAGTAGCTTCATTAGTATCTGTTTTTGATATTGTTCATAGTTTTCTTGGCAGATGCTTTTCATAAGTTTTCATTTCCTTGTTTTGTTTCTTGCAGGTGCCTAGATAATCTAATTTATTTAGGCTGTGTAATTGAGCAGAATGGAGATCAGTCTTAGGGAGTGAAGGGATGGAAATGCTATTTTGCTTAAAATGTTATTTTGTTTTTTGTAAGTATAGTGCCCCTAGGTGTCTGAGGGGATTGGTTCCCAGACCCCCATATATACCCAAATCTGAGAAGCCTCAAGCTCCTTATATTTGCATGTAACCTATGTATGTCCAACTGCATTCTTTAAATCATCTCTAGATCACTAATACTTCATAACACAATGTAAATGCTGTGTAAATAGTGGTTATACTGCATAGTTTAAGGAACAATGACAAGAAAAAAAGGTCTATACTATTCATACAAATGCCATCCCCCCCCCCCCCAAATGTTTGCTGTGTGCTTGTTTAATCCATGGATATGGAGTGTCAATGCTAAAAGATATTTTTCATTTGTTAGCTTCTTGGTTTGTCCAGTTATTTATTGTGTATTATTTGTGTTTTGTTCACTAACTACTTCTGGACCACGCATTGGTGATAACTGTTGAGGAATAATCTCTTCTGAGCCCTGGTTGGAGCCTGTGCAGCAATGAGGAAGGGATGCACTTTCATGTCCATGGTTGGATTTTAGACTTGTGTGTTTTTTTTTAAATTTCTTGGTGCCTTTCCTACTTAGCATTTCTTATTCCTAGTTCCATGATGATATCCAATTACTCCTTTGTAGTATTATAATAAAATAAAATGTTTTATGTTTCATGCCTACTTTTTCTCTCTCTGGAACTAAAATTCCTAGTTCCTCAAACCTACAACATAAATAGCTAAGTAATGAATGAGCAGATCATCAGTTGGAGTGAATGACTTTAATGTGTGAATGATTATTTACACTGCTTTCTGAGATAATTTGCACTTTAAAAGAAGATGCTTGTTCATTCTTAGAACCATAAATGGTAGAATTTCACTAATGAAGCCAAGAGAGAAAAATTTAGACACTTGGGAGGAGAGTAATAGAGGGCTAGAGTTTTAACATCTTTGAGCCGGTGAACACAAGTAAGGTAACCCTTTTTGGAGGCATGTCTCAGGGCTGTTGTTCACACAAACATTTCCTAATGTTCCCATTTCTAAATTCCCATGTTTCTCATTGATGCACTGTAATTTCTTCCTTAAGTAGCATTAATTTATGTATATGTGTATTTTAAGTCAAGCAAGACCTTTAAGATTACCCAGCAACCCTCCTTCCCCTAAAGGTGAACAAAGACTTTGTTGTTAGTTTTCTCTTTTTACTTTAGTTTGTTAGTCATCCACCAGGAATGAAAAACTTACGTGGAAAAAATGTTCATTTGAATGGAAACATTGTTGCCCCAGATAGATCAGTGTTTAAGAACGGAGATATTTTGAACTTTGTTTCTCAAATTGTCCAGAAGTTGCTTGTCATCAAATTTAAGAATCAGAAATTTAAGTGGTAAGGTATAAGGTCTGTGTCTTTGCATTTGATGATTTCTTTCTCAAAATACATTCTAATGTAGTTGTCTTTAAAGTTTGGTCAAATATATCTTAATTTAACCATTCTGTTAATTGTTGGCTTTTCCCCCTCGCTTTTTCATAGTATGTTGGGGACTGAACCCAAGGATGCTCTTACCACTGAGCTACATCCTTAGTCCTTTTTATTTTAAATTTTAAGACAGTCTCATTTGCTTGCCCAGGTGGGCCTAAAACTTGTGATCTTCCTGCCTCTGCCTCCCAAGTTGCTGGGAATTCAGGCATGCTCCACCATGCCTGGCTTATTGGTCATTATTAAACAAAGGATTTTAAATGAAAAGTCTAACAGTTGAAATCCTACTTCATTATCTTGACTTTTATATTGGAGTCTTTGAAAGAGATGAAAAATGAGTGTATGCCATTGAATGTGATCTTGCCAAATAGAAAACTGAAAGGTGAAGAAGTTGGTGTGTGAATGCAGATGGTGTTTTTCTGGGACTCTTCTGTTTGCTGACCTAGGTCTCACTGTGCTTCATGGTCAGAATCTTTGTTGAGCTTCTTAAAAAAAGAGTGACATGGACTATGAATATAGCTCAGTGGTAGAGCACTTGCCTAGCATGTGTGAGGCTCTGGGTTCGATTGCCAGTACTGCAAAAAAAAAAGGAAAGAAAAAAAGGTAGGGGGTGGTACGGGATTTTTAGGGCAGTGAGTATGCTCTCTGTATGATACTCTATTAAGGAGTACATATCACTAAACATTTGTTCAAACCTGTAAAATAAAAGAGAACCCTAATGTAAAAAACCTATGGACTTTGGGTAATGCTATGACACCATCGTAGGTTCTTTAAGGGTAACAGATGTACCACTCTGTGGGAGATGGTGTTAATGATGGGGGCGGGGGTTATGCATGTGTGGTGGGGCAGTAGATATGTGGAAAATTCTGTACTTTCTATTCAGATTTGCTGTGAACCTAAAACTGCTCTAAAAATAGTCTACTTAAAAATTTAAAAATGCCGATGCCCAGATGCCACCTTTGAAGATTCTGACCCAGTAGGTCTAGTGCTGGGCTTGAGCATCTGTGTAGCCAGATTTAAACTACTTTTAGAGGCTGGGACAGACTGTCTGTCAAGGCACTCCCTGGCAGAACATCTGCTCCCCAGGCCTATGATCTGTCAGCCCCTTGTTGAAAGATTAATATTGGTGGGAAGTTTTTTTCTAGTGATGGGGTCCGGGGGCAGAGTGGGGGGTGGAGTAGAAGACATACATTAAGATCATGTGTTTGGGTTTATGCATTGACAGCTGGTTTCTAACTCTGCTTGGTAGCTGAATTTGTCTCGATATGATTTTTTTTGTGCAATATCCATCATATAGTAAGGGTTTGAGAAATAGTAACGATATCTTTAAATTATATTTTAAAACTTTTATTATATTTTTCTCAGAAACTTACTATTTTTTTTTGAAAATACTCAAGTCCTGTACCTTGGATAATTTGCCAATATTGTTTTTATACTTTATCAATTTACTTTGTGATTTGGAAAGGCTCCAAACATAAACATGCACAGCTTACGTGTTCATGATGACTATATAATTTGAAGAACTTGCTGACACTCAAAAATTAAACTTCAGTTAGTACTGTAATAGGCAAGGACAAAGATTTAATAATAATGTAATTTCTCTTGAAATTTTGAATTAACCAGTCATTAGAATCCAAGGACTCTAATTTACCTCTTATTGGTAAATCAAAAGAGATATTGGCCTCACAGTTGGGTTACAAAAACCCAGCTGGGTTATAAAAAAGCAGAATATAAAAGATGAATTTATTTATTCCACCACTGAAATAAACTCTAGAACCACAAATCTGGTTTGATTTTACACATTAGAAATTGCAGGCCATTAAGCAGCTATTTACTTAGAGCAAATGCAGATTTAGGTGATTTGTTCTTAATGTGCTATAGTACTATTCCATTAAACTTTTATCACCAAAGAAAAGCATCTAATGTATGTCTGCAGGACCATGTTTTATGAATGATTGAGCAACTGACATGAATTAGAACAGATAGGGGTATTTATTATTGCTTATTATTTCG
The DNA here is from genome assembly GCA_004024805.1 of Geosciurus inauris. NCBI lineage: Eukaryota > Metazoa > Chordata > Mammalia > Rodentia > Sciuridae > Geosciurus > Geosciurus inauris. The sequence continues at coordinate 123,679 of PVHX01003143.1, forward strand.
CTTAATCCAAAGGTAAGTATAAGTTCCTGTGTAAAGTTTGTGTGTAGTTAGTTATATTTCATGTAGATAATAGGAATGGGAATTGGTTCCTGGAGGTGCGACCTATACTTCTGTTCAGTAGTGTGGAGGAGATAGAAGTTCTCCAAGTGAGTAACCTCTGGTCCATTAGCTGATTGCTTGTGTTCTGAAAACTGTTGAAAACCTCTGTGTTGAAAGAGATAAAGACTATAGCCACCTTAGAAATGTGGGGTATAGTTATGTAGTTATGGACAAAAGCTTAAAAGGTTAATGTTTTATCTTTTAAAACTAAAAATTAGCATTTATTTTCTTTGTTTAAAAAAGACCTCTTCTGGGCTAGATTTGTGGCACAGTAGTAGAGAGCTTGCCTCTCTTGCACAAGGATCTGAACAGTTGGGGTGTGGTGGGGGAGGGGATGTGTTAGATTTCGATTTGTGGTTGATAGTGTTTTTGTTTATTAATAATGTTGGTAGCAGAATTTCAGTTGTGTAGTATTTTTGAAATTTTCCACATCACATAAAGATGAAATGCATTTTTCTGTTCTGTTTTAACTTAGTTGCCTCAAAGATGAATTGTGTGTTCAGTTAAGAATTGTGAAATACTGCAAAACCCATCAGACTGTGGTAGAAAAACATTCTGCCTAAAGACTACCTTTAGACCAGAATAGACTTGGAAACATTATGCTCGTGAAATATAAGGTCTTTCTTACTGTGTGCAAGAAAGGCAAGTGCCTCTATCTTCTAGTGGTTAATTCAAGTGTATATGTGATTTTATGAAAATTGAGCCTTTTTGCTTCTAGCTCTGCCCAGGGTTTCCTTTAAAATAATTGCGGGGTATGCTGTAGGATGCCCTTGCAAGCTAGTGTCTAGTTTAGTGTTCTTTTTGTTTATTTTGTAGCAGCCTGTTAATTTTTATTGCTAGCACCTAAAACTACATTGAATAGTTTTTTATGTTATTCATGTCAACAGTACTGCAAAATTTCCCCAGTATTCTCCCATAATCCTTTGATTCCTGTAGAATGGAAATGAGGAATAGAGATATTTAATGAACTGTGAGAAAAAATTTCTTCTTATTCTTCACAATAGTTTGTAAGAAACATATATGTTTACATAAATCTCATCCATATATACAAAGTATTTCTGAGGAGTGAAAAGTGTTCGAAACAGGGTTTTCAACTATTTGTGAAAAGGAAGGATACATGTATATGTATATGTATGTGTATATGTACGTGTACATAGACATGTTTTTCTTTAACATATACTTACATAATGTTCATGTTGTTGTTTATATTTAATACACACATTTATCTTTTTTGAGTAGTTAAAAAACCTTTTTCATACTTAATTCTTATTAATGACTAGGGAAACTTTACTGAAAAACTGTTCTTTGCTATATATGATTCACTTACTTCTGGAATTGTGTTTTGAATACATGTGCAAGATCATTAGCCTGGTTTTCTTTTTTGCTGGGATTTGAATGAAGCTTGTGGCAGAGTTGTGTTCATAGCTCTCACATCAGTAGGAAAAGAATCTGATAGGTCATGGCATTGGACTATTTGAGACACTTTCTTTCATCTTGTGTATTTTTTTTTAAAAGTTCTTCTACCCACCATAAGAATATATTAGTTGTGTTTGCTCTGTGCATACCTTTCTTTGGCCTTTTATATTTGCATAGTGTAGTTTAGAGCTAGTGCAAAATGCATAGCTCTGTGACTGTAATGTGTGGATTGCATTGTGCACTTCCCATCACTGGCTCCTCAGCGTACAATAACTGCAGTGTGGAGGGACCTATATGGAGACAGTGATAGTGTTTTATAAAACACCAGTGGTGTGTGGCATCCACTGCAATCTGCCTGGTAAGCAGTTGCAGAAATTCCTCCAAGTTGAGAGGCCTCCAGAAATGTCATATTTTGGCCTCAGTAATGAATGCCACAAATAACAGCACAGGCACGGGGGACTTTGCTCAGCGTCTCAGATTCCAGCCAGCCTTTCTTTAGTTGGGTCTGCTTCAGTTTTTTTTTTTTTTTTTTTTTTGCCTATTTTTCTTTTTAAAAGAAAGTTTCCAAAAGCTAATCTTCAAGCTTTTGAATCAGATATTTAAAACTCATCTAAATTATCTTCCTTTTTCTTTCATTTGAATGTCTCTAATGTATTATGCAGTCTTCCCCCAAAGCCCCCACTGAGAGAGAGAGAGAGAGAGAGAGAGAGAGAGAGAAACAGATACACACACACACAGACAGACACACAGACTTGGTACTTGGAAAGTGGAGCACAGGACTTCTCACCCCAACTTAACTAATTTTGTATTGCTGGCCAGTGGCGTAAGTTGGGTTAGGGAGAGGCAGATGGAAAAATATATTGATAAGCTTTTTGGCACTTAATATAGAAGATATTGTATGGCTTTTATTTAATGAACTTAGTGCTACATTATTAGAACAGAGATAGATACAGTTTGTACTCTGTAAAGTTTCTACTGTAAGAACAGATATAAAGCAAAGACATGTGTCAGATGGTATGAAGAAATAACAGTGAAATTGATGTTTTGGTGAAGGAATGCGTGAAGACTGAAAAACCCCACTGCTCCTTCTCTATAAAGGCAGGACATGGCCTGCCCTGAGAGGAGAAAGGGATAGATTGGCTTTTCTGCTATGTCATTCTTCTGGTTGCCCTGCCCCCCACCTCCCATTTTGAAAATGCTTTTTAATATACTAAGGAAGAGTTTATATACAGTGTACAATTCTGAAAATGTAGATTTGTGGCTGGTCTTCTCCCAGAATTTAGCTGGCAATGTGTTCCTTGAATCTCCATGGGTCAATAGTTCATGAGCTAGGACCTAGGAAGTTGTGTATGACTCTGAACAAGAAGACCTGAATTCTAGACTCTACCTTGCTAACTGTTTGGCTGACTTTAATGACTGTGAGCCATTCTGTCCAACAGATACCTTTTGGTCTACTGGTAAGCTAGTTAATCAATGAGTTGGTATTGTAGGAGGCATTGAAATAAGATGCAATTAGAGAGCTCAGTCTCCAAAAGTAATAAATATCAAAAGGAGTAGGATATTAGAGTACAACACATGGAATAAAATTCTTTTCTTCTTTTTATTTTATTGCATTTCACTATTTTTACTATCTTTATTTTATGGATTTAATTATATAGAATAATGGATTTCATTGTGGCATATTCTACATGCATATAATATACTTTGAAAATTGTTTAAGCAGAAAAATGAATTATTGGGAGATTGGCGTAAGTTTCATAGGAAAGGAGAATTTGCAGATTTGAAAGAAGAGGCAGAATTTTGACACTTGGAAATGAATCGAGGTAAAAAAAGGAATTTAGGATATATCTTGGTAAGGGAATGTTTTTCTTTTTCTGGGGCAGTGTCCCCAAAATGCTATGACAACTAATAAACCAGCAATATATACTAGTATCTTTGGTATAAGTTGTAAAGCAAAGTATCAGCATCTTTTGCTTCGTTAAAAACATGTATTTGTAGTCCTTTTATCCAAAGAATTAAGGTTGTTGCTTGTAAGAAAACAAAAAACGAGAGTAAGAGAAAATTGTCTTTCTGGATAGAAGTATAGAATATATTTATGGATAGCACAAATGAGAATTTCTTTAAAAGAAGTTTAGAAACTCAGACTGAAAGATAAGTTAAACTCTCTGTAACCTTGTTTCTGGGAATTAGGCAGTTGGGTTAAGTAACTACTATACCTTTGATAGAAACATATTTAACACCAGTTATTTTTAGAGCAGCTCAGAAAGGTTCCATGATTTCAGCAGGTTTTTAATGAATCCATGAAATGTGTCATACTTTTTATTAAGGACTTTAAGTACACTTCATTTTCTTACTGTTATCATAAGTGTGGGTCTTTTTATTTTAAAGAGAAGAAACTGAGTCATAGAGAAGTTAAGTAACTTGCCTGTGGTCATTAAGAGGTGGCATTGGTGGTTGCATCTAGGACAGTGCTACTTCTTGCAGTTCTTTCTTCTCTGTTATTGAGAATGGAAACATGATAACTACCAGAATCTGAGAGGGGAGGAGGAACCATTTTACTTTGCATGCCCCACCATCTATCCCCATTGCAAGCTGCATCTTGTTCTTTTCCCCCAAATGTACATTATAGTAATATGTGGAATGTGTTTGTGAAGGGTGTGAAGACCAAAAAAAGTTTTGAGCCTCTGGATGGTATTGCTGCCAGAGCATACTCAAGCAAGTTTGGGTGCAGATTAATACTATAAAATGTAGTAACTTGGGGTATATTAAAGTTTAGCATTTACTGTGTGTCCTGATAATAATTGGTAGATTTTCTTTTTATTATAAGGAGAAATATGGTGTTTTTTTTTTTTTTTTTTGCCTTTTTGTATTAGCTTCCAAAAGCAGAATCATTTTAGATTTCTTTGGAGTGACTTTTCTGGATTTTCTTTCTTCACTCCTTTTTAATTCCCTGCTTTATATTTCTTTCCCTCTCACCCTGCTGGCTTTTTTTATTTCTACTAGTTTTAAACGCTTCATGCCAAAATCTTTTGATGTTAATGAGCACAAATAATTAGTAAAAGAAAAATGTTTGTAAGTTAATGGATTTTATTTTCTTTGTCTTGCCAGGGATCTATTGTTTTTCCTTAATTTGAAGGCTAATGTTTTTATTAGCCATTCAGTCTTCTAATATTATGTCTCCCTTATTGCTCTATTGTCTCCTTCTAGGACTATGGTAAAATATCTACAGATCTTCTTATTCCACCCTCCATATCTATGAAGTTCTTTCATACTCCCCCCTACTTTCCCCTGCATTTGAGATCTGTCTTCCAGTTCATTCGTTTTTCTCTTCAGCTGTCATACTCTGTTTTGGATTATAATATAGTTATTGCAGTTTTTATTTATAGATGTTTGATTTGATTCTTTTAAAAATTTGCTTTTTGACAGTTACATTTTCCTTAGTAATACTTTAAAATATCCTTTTACTGCTTTAAATAGATAAAACTACTTCTTTTTGTTTTTGTTTTATACTTGATGATTCCTATATTTCTAAAGATTCCTGAAGATCTGATTCTGGTACTGTGTCTAAATGGTGGTAGGTTTCCTTGTGTGCTTTGTGAGTTTTGATTATATTTACTGGTACTTCGTGGGAATTATTTGATTCTGCCATGCAGCTGGGCACATTTAGTTTTTATACCAGTTTAAACTGAACTCTCTTGACATTTTCAAATCATGCAGATAATGTTAATACTAGTTTCCAACTCTGCCTGAGGGCCAGATGATGATAATTCTTCTCTACCTCATTTCTTGAGGTGTGGTCATTTTGCTGTGTAATTCTGTTGTGGACTATATTAGTAAGTAAATACTATACTTAAAAAATACAGTACGCTCTTTAGCCAAAAACTTTTGGAAGAGACCGAGTTGAATGATGACAAATAGGTATTTTGTTTTGTTTTTTCCTACTGCAGAACTTCTTGGAGTATTGAATAAGTGGAGAGGACTTGATGCTTAGTAGTCATATACAGTAAACAGAATTTTCCTTGTCCTACTCCATTGCTCTTTTTTGGAGGGGAGGGAGTGTTTGTATATGTGAAGTATTTCATGGGAACAGTGAGACCAGTGAATGATTGGTCTTCACTCCATGATGTACGTGTGTGTGTGTGTGTGTGTGTGTGTGTGTGTGTGTTTAAGCTCCCTCAGGGAAGATGTGATTGTATCTGTGATCCTTATCCCCACAGTAAGACATTATCATTGGGCATAGCTGTTGTGGCAGGCTGTCGCTTAGGCCATTGGTGAATTTTCTTTGGACCAGCTGGATCAGGAGCCTAGTTATGTCCAGAGTGGTAGATAAAGAAGGCTATTTTGTTTTGTTTTGTTTTCCTGTTTTATTTGTGTCTGCCAGTTGAATATAAATTCCGTGAAACCATGTATGTCTTCCTCATTATTATTTTTCCACTGTCAACATAGAAAAATGACATGCATTAGATGCTAGATCAATATGTTGACTTGTTAGCTCTGCAAGCCCACACGATTATCTGAGGATGGGACATGTAACAAGCAGTCAATATTACATGGCTTGCTCATTATGGATGATTTCATTTTTTCATCTTTGTGCACCCCCCAATATCGTTTGAACAGAAATCAACTATGTCAAGCTCTATAAATATCCAAAGCAAAAAGTAAGTTCTCATAAATATCTGTATTCTCCACCCCATAAAATCATTTCCTTCTTTAAGACTTACTTCATGCCCCTGAGTTCAATTCCCAGCACCTGCCCCCCCACCAAAAAAAATAAAAAAAGAATTGCAAGAAATAGCTGTTCTATCTTGAAGGTAGTGGAAGACATAAACTCAAAAATCAGAAGCTAGAACTCCAAAATTTAAAAAAAAAGAAAAAAAGACTCACTTCAAGTTTCATATTCATGGTGAAGCTCAGTTACTCATTTTATTCTTGCTCTCACAGCACTTGGCACACACATCTTTCTGCATGCGCCTCATTGTTGTATGTGATCTTTCCTGCTAGACTTTGAGTTCATAGAGGTGAGATGCTGAAGGGAAGCTCAAGGGATACGTACATCTAGACAGGATCTCATCAAGTGTTTTAAATAACTGTTTCTTGGAGACAGGGAGAGTGGCAGAGGAACAGTGTGAGCATCCGATGGAAGACATTTTGATGTTTGATAGGTGTGGGCTAGTGAGAGAAAAGTTGGGATCAGAATTTGGCTATGACCGATTAAAGTACTTTGGTATATCCTGTCTTAGTGGGCTAATTTGATTCTCACAGTGAGCTGTGAGGTAGCTCTTATCCACATTTTTCAGCTGAGGAGATTAAGTGGTTTCCCACTGTTACACTTGTCTAGTAATAGAAGATACTACAAAATGTTGAATGGCAGAAGGACCTGGTCTCATGCCAGCCCCCATGGTGGTGCCTGGTGTACTACTGCCCAGCTGATTCTAATGCCATGCCAGGGGTGAGCTTTCTGATATTTTCCTCCTTATCAGTTAGGGGAATTCTGTCTTCTTTTTGAAATGAAAACCAGGGAGAAGATATCACTTATTAATAAAAAAAGACTTTAAGCCAGAATAGGAATGTGTTTTCTCTTTGAACTGAGGTATGCAAAATAGACATTGAGTTGTCTAAAATATTCTTTTTACCTTAATTTCAAATAGCACCATAACTGGTTGTTATGTATTATGATTTAAATTTAGTACTTGCCACACTCCTTGTGGTAGGTTCTGTTATCCCCATTTCACAGATGTGCAAACTAAGGTCAATAGAAGTGTCTTGCCATGAGTCATGTAGCTTGTAAGTAATAAAGACATATTTAAAACTTTGGTATTTGGCCCACAGAATCCAATATTCTTATCCTTTACACCCCACTTGTATATACTTTAAACATATTGACATATAAGTACATAACCATCTTAAACAGATTTTGTAAGTTAACTATTAAATCCTCATTGTGGTTTATAGTGATGTATATATTACATTGCATATTATGTTAAAATAATGTAATTTGTGTGCTTTTCCTGTCTTCCCTTTACTTTTTGATTTAATTCTAATTTTTTAAAAGAAATACAACTATAAAAGGTTTAATAGTAGAAGTACCACATTATCCTTCTCTAAATATATATGTATGCAGAATATTAATTGTTACACACTGGATGAGCTGACAAGTGTACATTTTACAGTGAAGCATATTTATTTTAAGGAAAAAGTCTGATGGTTTGTTCTTTTTTCACTAGCATTCTGATGGTGGCTTAGTAGTATATCTGGGAGCAGGTATGTGCCTGGCCTGACCTTGCAGTTGGGGTGTTCCAGGGGTGTGCATCTTCACTGGAAATGAGTCACCACTTTATGTCTTGATACTGATTAGACAATGAGCTTTTCTTCTGAGGCTTTCAAAGCCTTTTGCATCTGTTGACAGTAGCTTCTTAAATTAAAAACAACAACAACTATTCAAGGCAGAAATATGTTAAATCCTTAGAAGCAGTTGTTGTATTATCCTGGTACCATTATTCTGTATTGAAGGAATTTATTCTAAAGAGTGAATACCATATTATTCTCTAGAAAATCGTATACAGAAGCATAGCTTATATTGAAAAAAAAAATTGTAGAAATGTCATGGAACATGACTAAAAATCAAACCTAAGTGTTGATGGGATAAATTATGTTAGGTTACATTCAGTAATAGGGCTAAATGATTTTCTTGGGGATAGTATACTTGGTAGACATGTGACGATCACTTTAGGTATCAAGGAAACGCTTTGAACATATTTTTATACTGCTTTTAGGATGAGTAAATGAACTCTCAACATTTTACTTTTTTAGTCCTTTGGATTTTTATATAGAATAGCAATGAAGCAGTGGGAATTGATCATTTATATTCATCTATGTATGTGGGTGTATGTATGTATGTACATACCAGGGATTGAACTCAGGGGCACTCAGCCACTGAGGCACATCCCTGTTCTTTGTATTTTATTTAGAAACAGGGTCTCACTGAGTTGTTTAGCGCCTCGCTGCTGCTGAGGCTGGCTTTGAACTCAGGATTCTCCTGTCTCAGCCTCTCAAGCTGCTGGGATTACAGGCATGTGGTACTGCACTGGCTCATGTTTTTATTTTTAAATTTGTACTTTCCGTGATGGAAAGACTATAAAGTAAAAAAGTAAGTCACTTTTTATATTGTTAAACATTAGAAAACAAATGTTTAATTTCATTTAATTTAATTTAAATCATGCATCTGACCTCATGCCCTTAAATTTGCAGTACTTGTGGAATCTTCAGCACTTGGAAAGTAAAGATTATTTTTCTTATTCTCCAGAAACGTGCCAAGGGGCAAGTGTTATTTGACAAGGTTTGCGAACACCTCAATCTTTTGGAGAAGGACTACTTCGGACTTTTGTTTCAGGAAAGCCCTGAGCAGAAAGTGAGTGATTTCAACTTTATTTCCTTTTAGAAAATACTGTATTTTTCCTTTAGTTTTAAAGTAACTAATGTGTTTATTATGGCGTATTTTATATTTATTGTAAAAATTTGGTAAATATATAAAAATGATCTGTGTGAGAGAACCACCTATAACTTTTTAGCTTACGTGTGTGTTCTTTGCATTTATATCATGAGTAGACAAAGTGGAACATTTTATCCTATGTTAATTATTTGAGACTGAACTGATCTTAAACTTAAATTTTTATATTTGAAATCCAAATAAAAAATTGGTGAGGGAGAAAGTACTTGAAAAATACATATATTGAAGTAAAATATTTTCAGTGTTGGGAAAATTGATGTTCTAGCATAAACTATGGACAATATAGACTTAAAAAAATGGTATTATCTCAGTCATGCCATGTTCTTGGATTTCAGTGGTAAGTGTAGAGCCTGGTCATATCAACTCATATTTTCCACACATAGGTGTGCAGTCACCAGCATGCTAGGTATTAGGTACACCTGAAAGTGGAGGAGATGTAGTGAAAGGAATGTCAGGAGAAGAGAGTGCCCATGTATGCTTGTAGGAAAGCTCAGGCAAGAGTATGGTCCCACTATAGCAGGTGTGTGAGAGGAAGGGTGTTCTTGTTGGGCTGTTGGAGACAAATAAGGAGGTACGGGCCAGCCTGATTCAGTTAGTAGGTTTGACCAGCCATTATTGACTCTGGAGATCTGCCTGATACCAGGAGTTGGTTGAGATTGTTTTTTGCTCCAGGAGTTTCCCAGGACACTAAGTAAGAGCATCATGGTGATCTGATGCTTAATGCTAATTCCAGGGAACTTCAGTACTTCAGACTTCCATAAGTGAACTAAAAAGGAAAACATTAACTAGTCCTGACAAAACCAGAATTAACCCTCAGCCTTCCTTACTGTAGATAAAGAGCTTTTTCTCTTTACTTCTATTTACTTTGTGTCTTGGGATTTACTTTGGTTGAGAAGATGCCGAGTATAGGAGTGTTTTCTCTTTACTTCTACTTTACTTTGAATCTTGGGATTTACTTTGGTTGAGAAGATGCCAAGTATAGGAATGAAGAATAAAACTTGTACCCTACGGAGAAAGCCCTTTTAGTCTATTACATTGTGATTGTAGACAGAGTCACTGTGACCATTATGTCTGAGGATGCTCAGAGCACTTGGTCACAGTGAAAGGGATTACTATGCAAATATCAAAGATTCAAACTACAGTCAGTGAAACAGAACAGTCATTAGAGGAATATAAATGTGAATTTTGTTATTTGCTATGTGCAATCATTGTATTTACATGTCCCACTAATAAAATATGGTATGCTAAAGGTAATAATTTAAATCTTTTCAGCTTGCATTGTTTTAAATCATTGATACCTAATTTGTAGTTTAATTCTGTTTAGACTAAAGAATTAAATTGTATGCCTGCCTGCTAAATAGTATGTGAGTGTTCTTATTAGATCTCTGTTTAGAACTGTTCCCCAGAAGTAGTAATCCATGTGTCTAAATGAATGAGGCACTCTTTTAAGGCTATAAATTATAAGGTGGTCTTGATTATGTTTCCAGTCATGGGCTCATTTGTTGGCCCTCAAATCTGCAAGAGAGAAAGTGGTAGGAATTTCACTATGCTACTTTTCTTTTTTTTTAGATGATCTATTGGTGGATTCAGAGGAGCAATTAATCTTTATAAAGTAGGGAGACAGTTCAGTATTTTGTAAAATATGTAATGTAACATGCTCTGTTAGTAAAAATATAGTATTTCTGGAACACTAGTTTTGCATAAGAAGAAATACTATTTAGATAGTAGGATTTGAAAATTTCCACTGTATGTATCTGGTCCATATACTTACTAGCCTATTGAACACTATACTCAGTTGTTTAAAAGCAAACTAGTCATCTCCCTCTTGAATATCATCTGTCCCTTGAAGAGTTGTTCTAGATTCTTCTTTCCTCATCACCTTCCATTCTTTATCAGTCAACAGGATCACTTTTCTACTTGCTAACATTCCCTCTCTTATTCTTTCTGTCCACAAATCTTGCTTTGGTGTAGGCCTCTGACATCTCTTGCTTTGACTAATTTATTTCTCCTAACTGGACTAACTGCCCAGGCCTATCCTCCTATATAGTTCTGGTATTTCATGGCTTAGAAGCATTTAATGGATACAGTTTCTAAACCCGTTAGTGTGGTTTACAAGGCTCTTGGTCACATGACCTCAATCCGCTTGAGCTAATTCCCAGTAATCTCTTACATGAAATCCACATTGAATCCATACCAAATTCTTTTAAAATGAGCTTTGCTGGTATACACTATATCTACTTTGAATATACTATTCTTAATGTTGGAGTGTCCTTTCCATTTCTTTTCTATCTGAGCACCTATATTTCCTCAAGAGCCACCTTAAGTATCCTACACTGTGAGGTTTTCTTTACCTTTCACCACCACCCTCCTGCTTCTAACTCAAGGGAAGTTGATAGTCCCTCCATCATCTCATTACTCTATGATTGCATCTGACAGTGGGATGATGAAGTCTCATGAGAATTATGTGGTGACAAAAAGCAGGGTTTGGTTATAGAAGGGGATAGCTGAAGCCAAGGAGGGGTTAACTTAAGTCTCATCATCCCAAATGATGAGCACCTATAAAAACTTAAATTAAACAACGAATATGCCACTTATGGTAACTTCAGAAATAAATATTATGTTTTTAGAATTCTCTACTTTTGAGAAAAGGAATAGGTGAATGATTAGAACATTAGAAAAAATATTTCATATTAAGTGTGGAAAAATATGTAAAGGATATACAAGCTTTGATTATGATTTCCAATCTATTTTAATGTACTTGTATAATTTTTATTGAACTATTCCTAGAATTGAAAACTTGGGACTGATGGCTTAAGGCGGAGAATAAGATAAGGATAAGCTTAGGTGGGGCTACTTTAGCATTCTCATGACAAAAAGATGCCAATGCTAAATAAGGAATTTAGAATTTCTTATCTTACTTTGCAGTTTCTCTTATGAAATATATAAATAGATGAAAATGCTTGTATTAGATGCACATTTTGCACCTAGGCTTTATTTTAACTCAAGAACATTGGGAGAATAAAGAGTGGGTGTCCTTCCTGAGACATTTACTTTTTAGGAAATGAATGTTCAAATGTAATTAGCAGTGCATTTAATTATTCATATGTAATTAATTAACTTTCATAACTTGTGTAATTTAAAAAATTCTTTCATGCTTATATAGACAGAATCTAGAACTTAAGATATCTAGGCAAAAGAACTTTTATTCGTCCAGTAAAGATTTGTATCATGACCTGTTTTTTCCCCAGAAAAATTGTTACTCTTAAACTAACTTAGCTGACAAAATCAGTTCTGCTTTGTTTGAACTCCATTCAGTTTCAACAATAGGATACAGGGATCTGACAACTGAACCCAGGGCCTTGCCTGTGCTAGTAAAGCATATGTTCTACCACTAAACTGTACCCCCAGCTAGTTTGTTTCTTTTTCATGCTGAATATTATCTGTATCTGTATTTGCAGAAGTTTCAGATACTTATTTCAACCTGTTGTAAAGTGAAGGTTAGGCAAAGCCATGATTATTGTGTATGAAAAATTTTCATGGAGAGAATATATAAACTTTCTTTTAGTTTCAGTATCTCCCATGGTTGAGATGCTGAGTTGGAAGCCCTTCAGTTTATTAAGTATGAACATGTGTCATTGTTAGTGTTAGAACTTTTTAATGTCTGTTGAGAACTTTTAATGTATACTTAAGTGGAAAATGATGTTAAAATATGTGGAATCAAGCAACATGCTATTTTATAAATAGAATACCAAATCCATGTAGTTCTTATATTTATATCTAAGTAGACCCATCATTAGGGGTTTTAGACTCTCTTCAGTGGGAAAATCTTGTCTTGAATTTTTGATGTTAACAGAATTTGGCATTTGTCCCAAGCATTATAATGTCATTTTCCTGCAAGCGATATTGAAAAAGGCACTGTTAGAAATGCAGTTGATATCTACAGCTAACTTTATAACTATTAATTAAGGCTGTTGTCTGATAGCCAGATCATTTCTCCCAGAAATAGAACTAACTCAAATATTAGATTATTAGCACATATAAACTCTTTTCAAATAAAATTCTATATTTAATTCAGTTAAACTTTATAACCCATATTCTCTTAGATGTATAGTGAATGTTTTACTGTGATATAGACAGCCTGTAGCTTTTCTCCCAACACCAGCATTTGTTAGAGTTCTAATAGACCTAATTTAGGTATAACAAAGTTATATTCAAGTGGAATCAATTTAAGTGCTATAAATTCCTATGGAAAAATGCAGATTTAAAACAAAACTACCTTTAAATTTTTAACATTTGGCAATACAAAGTGAATTAGGTTGAATTTGTTAATTTATCTCACCCAAACAAATTAGAGATCACCAAGAACATTTGAGGAAGGCATGGCTAGTTATTTGGAGAAACCTCTCTGTCTGGGATCTTAGGGTCTACCCTGAAATGGGCGTTAGGATAGGTAGGTGATTTTTTGGAGAAAAGAAATGTTAAGGAGCAAAATAATCTAACACTTGCTAAAACAGCAAAGCAGAGTTTGTTCAGAACTACCCATGATAGTTCCAGAGACCACTGCAGTAAGGTTTTTGGTAGGTGAGGGAGATTGGGCTCAACTCCAAATTCAAGGAAAAATAGGAATTTATAATGTGGGTGGGGACGTTCAGTGAATAGAAATTTACTATAAGGGAACACCAGAGGATCACCAATTATGGGCATCCTGGCCAGATAGCCTAAAGGGTTCTTGATGACCTCGGGCCAGGTGATCGGGCAATGCCTAGGGCATGGTGGTGGACTAAGAACCCCATCAGATATTTATATTGATAAAACCAGTTTATCAGCAGATATTATTGCTAAAATTGGATGATGCATAGATGGCAGAAGTCTAAAAGTGAAGGCCTAATTGGGAAGAGACTTCAGAGGAATCTAATTTCATTTGAGGAGAGACCCTTTGTCAGAACTACAAGATAGATTTTGGGAATGTTTTTTGAGTTGTCACCCAGGTCTAGTATGTTAAAGCCTTGGTAAGGGCAGTTGCAAGCTCAGATGCTAATAGGAAGCTGCTGGTTGATACTGATGGCTCCTTATCTCTGTCAGTTGTAAGGGGTGAGCAAGTAGATTGAAGAGGCTATGGATCTTGGCATTCTTTGGTATAGCTGCTTAGTGAGATGGGAAGGAGTTCAAAGAAACATGTACATTTTGGAATGCGGAACCTGTGCCCTCCTAGAGCTTTCTTCAGAAAGCTGTCAACAGTTACACTGATTCCTCTGTGAGGGCTGAGTGTCCACCTGACAAGTCAGTCAGAAGATTAAAAATGTCTTTACAGTTGACTTTCAGGAAAAGAAAGGAATTTTTATATGTAAAGAAATTTCGGATTGTACTACACAAAGGGTAGTCCAAGGACCAACAGTGTTGGCACCGCCTAGGAGCTTGTTAGAAATGAAGAGTGCCAGGCCTTCAGTCTAGATCTGCTGAATTAAGACTTAGAGTTTGACTAGATTTGCAGATGATTTTTACTTATACACCTTTGAGTGTGAGAAGCACTGATCTGGGAGATAAAATGTTCTTTTAAGGTAGCAGAGAGAGAGTTACAGGAGTTTGGAAGGTCACAAATGCCAAGGGAGTTGGGGGTCTTAATAGCCCCATATTGTTTGGAATCCCAGAAATGAGCAAATATTTATGGCCATTCCTATTCTATATGAAAATCTGGGCCTTATATTCTTTGAGGTTCTTTTCATCAGTGGCATCCTATGAATATAAATACTATGATTCATAATTAAGCTTTTATTTTTTATAGATGTTTCTGTCATTAGAAGAAAATTGAAAATTATGTTGAACACTTTTTCTGAGGACACATTGCAAATGTTGTAGGGAAAAGTTTGAGGACTTGGTTAGCCAAGACTGTTTCACCCTCAGATCTGTACAGGATAAAGAATCGGGATAAGGAGTTTCTCTAGTCAACTGACAGAAGGATTTTAGAGTAAAAGCACATATGTGTATAGCTATTCATTATGCTATTTAGGTAAAACATTTCCATAACCTTCCAAGGCAGGTTTTTTAAAATTATTTTTTGTTTCATGGATTTCTTTAAGCCTGGTAAATTCTGTAGGGCTGCTTCTCAGAATGGTGTTTTACATGTGTAATTATAATAAAGTACACAGGACTACAGAGAAAGTCAGTATTTCTCAAAATATTAGTAAAATATTTAGAGTAAAGTAGTAGATACATGTTTTAATTAACATTAATTCATTTTTATCTGATACCTTCTATGATTTCAAAATATTTGTTAGCATAAATGTTACTTTGAGATCTGCAGCTACTGTAATATGATATAGAAAAAATTATGTTTTTATTGGTGACAAAGTCATTCTGCTGATGTTAACCATATTTTTGTGGTATATTTATAATAGGTGGTAATGTTAAATTTCAGTTAGAAGTTAGTAAAAATAAAGATGTAACTTTTTGCCCCCCAGTGTGAATTCATTACCTCCTGATTTCATGTTCTAAGGTGATTTCAATAATACTGATATTTTAGGACTGGGTTTTAATTTTAGTTCACTTATTTGGAAACCTGTTAGAGATTCCTTGAAACTATTATTAATTTCACATTTTACCTGATGTTCATTCAGAACATAAGTACTTCCTGAGTTCGTATGTTGGGTTTGGAGTAGGAGAGGCAAGAGAAGGTGAGAAAGCTACCAAATTGAGTGAGTGAATGTTCCTGCCTTTAAGTAATTGAGGAAAATATTATAATTCCATTTTTTAATAAACCAAGGTAAATTTTATTGACACATGCATGGGTGTCAGCTCTTTTGAGTTTTACAATATTGTACCTGAAAGTAGGAAGAACTAAGGAAATGCTAATTTTGCTTTATCACATGTCTCCTGGAGCTGTCACTAAAATAGAGATTCTCAGACTTCTTCCATGAGGAGTGCTTAGGATGTTCCAGGTGGGCCATGGGTAAATCTGTCTTTTGACACATTTGCCAGATGGGTCCTCATCATCAGGCAAAATCTGCAAAGCTTAGCTAGATAATAACTATATAACATGTACATAGAAGCACTTAGATTAGTGGAAAGGGATATATACCAAAAAGTGATAAACTAATTTATTTTAATTATTGCCCAAAAACCTCCCAAACACAAAATACCAACAAAAAATCCTGATCTAGTTAGTAAAGGTACTGAGTAAAGCCCGTTAAAAGGCATGCATGTTTAATCTTCAGGAAACTTTTGAATGAATTATTGGTTGAAAAGAGCTACCCTATCAGCTAGATGTTGTGATCCCCATTTTGCATTTGAGGAAATTGAGGCTTAGAGAAATCAAGGAATGTGCCCAAGTCACATTCTGTAGAAAGCCAGAATTTGGTAGGGCATGGTGGTGCATGACTATAATCCCAGTGACTCAGGAGGCTGAGGCAGAAGGATTCCAAGTTTGATGCCAGCCTCAGCAACTTAACAAGGTCCTAAGCAACTTAGCAAGACCTTGTCTCTCCAAACAGACTGGGAATGTAGCTCAGTGGTAAAGCACCCTTGGGTTCAATTCCCAGTACCCCCCAAAAAGGACAAAATTTGACTCTATGTCTTTCTGAGACCAAGGTCTCTATTTATGGCTTTAGTAGCCATACCTTTAAATCTAAAACATGGCGATGATGCGCTGTGATGTGTCATGGGGTGGAGGAGGTGTGTATATAAACATGCATGGCTCCCTATCATTTTATCTCATTCTCTGATGTCATTGTCCATGTATTTGTGTGTGCTACTTGGTCCACCCAGTCTCCTCAAGTGCCAAAACTGGGAAATTTATTTTATTTGTGAAAAAAAGCTCTATGCCTAATTAATTAATTAATTAATTGCAATTGGTAATCTAGGTAACAAATTTGTATTTTTTATAATATTAAAATGTTAGTTCCATTTGTGAATTTGTGATGCTAGGCAGAAAATTTATACACCAAACATGATCTAAGTATTTAGAGATAACAATTCAAATAAAAATACATTAATAAAATAATGTAAGTTATGATTATTTAAGATGACCACAGGATGGAGAGGAAGGAGGCAGCACTGTGCAGATAGCAGTCAACAGGTATTCATTTAGTACTTACTTGTTGCCTAAAACTGCCAAGCACCCTGGAGAGTACCTGATAATATGGTTGGTCTGTCCCAGCTTTTGCAAAGGTGTAGTGCTGGGGAGAGGAAAGACCTCTTTACTCCTTGGCAGGAATGGGGCTTGCAGCATGGAAGCTAATTTAGTTAGGAAAAGGAAAGCCAGGGAGGTTAATGGAAGGAGTCCCTTCTACTGTGCTTGGTTATATCAGGTAAACTAGGCTCACCTTACACTTTAACTAGGGGTCCAAAACCGGAAAAGAAGCCAAACCAATCTTTAATATATACTGGCTGTTAGTCTTATGGGAAGGGGCCTGAGGATGAGAGTCTAAATTTGGGTAGTGGACTTGTCACTCATGCTCCTTGCTTGGTAGGGCTCTACTGACTTTCATCATGTTCTGCAGAAATTGTCAGGTATTTGTACAAGGGGTTGGTGCTTTAGGTGAGAATGGGTGTTAGATGGCTGAGGCACAAGGTTAGTCCTTGGAGTTTGAGAATGCTGTTGTCTTTGCCATCTTCTGTGGGACAGGGAAGTGTTTTGTTGTTGTTTTGTCACACACATCTTTATATCAACTCACATTTAATGAGACTGGAGATATGGGAGGATTTGTCTTTGAGACCAGCAGTTTCTCCTCCACTTTCCTCCTCCTCTCTGTTAATGGTATGAGGGATTTCTTTTTTCTTTTCAATTTGGCACCAGTCATCTCTGCTTCAGTTTTTCTTGGTATGGTTGTTGCTTCCTTGGATAAAAGTGCCACACAACTGACCCTCCTACACTTCTCCCTCGGACTCAGTCCAGTCTGGGCTAGAAGCTGAATGATGTGTTTTTCTCATTTTTGGGCACTCATCATAGCTGGCCAATTGTGAGCCAGCTGTTGTGTAGGACAGCAGCTGCAGGGTGTGGAAGCTGAGTGCCAGGCTCTTTTCTCATGAGAATTAGAGCTGCTCCCTAACATGGCACTAGAGATACCATTAGAGGGGTCCCACTGGCCCTTCATATCAATGGTTCATGCAGCTGGGACACCAATAATATGAAACTAGATCACACTCTGGTGGCTCTTTATTGAGAGGTTTGAATATTATCAGTGTTAGAGCAGAGCCATGCACACCTTGGGTCCTTGCTGCCTAGGAGCGCAGGCCATGAATGGTGCAGTAAAATCTGAGGGGGTTCACGCAGCTGTTTTCAAAGCATACTACTGTTATTATTTTTAGCAGTGAAAGGTCATGTTCTGTTGTACCTTTTCGATATGCTATTAAGACAGTAGTTTCTTACTTCCTAAGTAATGATAAGCATTTTGTCTGCTTTATATATCTGAATAAAATTCTGTTTAAGCACAGATGTTAAATGAATCAAACTTACTTTTAAGTGAATTATTTGAATCAATTTATTATATCTAAGACAATATACTTTGCATATTAGTAAGGTAAACAAACTTCAATAATGATTTGAGAATAGGGTGAGAGACATATAAAATATAAATAAATTATATCTTTAAAATTTTTTGTGGGGATCTTTTGCTTATAGCTTTGAAATACTCAGTGTCCTCAGGAGGTTTGAACCTGGTGGTTCAGATTTGGTCTTTTTAAATTACTTTATGGTATTGTAGTGGTTTTCTGTCCTTTTCTGTTGACTTTCTCAAAGAGCAGAAGTGAAAGGCACGTAAAAGAGAATTCTTTATGATTGTGATTTCCAATTTGGAATGAGGTTTAAAAGAAGGAAGGATGTTATATTAAGGCCAGGAAGGAAAATATTGTTTCTAATCTGGCAGTACGTCTCCTTAGCATGGTACTATTGCAGGGGAGAAGAGGCTAAAGGAGGACCTGGCTTTAGAAGTTGAGGTGATTGTGTGTGTTTGGGGGATACAATTCCAACCCAGTTTCCGGTTCACATTTTATCATTTATGAGTAAGAATCAACTATGAAGAAGTCTCATTTCAGTGTCCACATGGGCTATTTGCTGGCAGTTCTGTAAAGTTTACATGTAGGTACATTATTTCCCATCATTTGAATAAATGTTTTCGGATCCAAGATTGTGAGACCCCTTGAAGATTTCTAATACACACATGCACTTAAAACCAAATCAGTAGTTAGCCCAGGGGAATGCTAATAGGTAAAACCTGCTTTGAATTAGATAGTATTAAAATGTACTTGTACTTAAGTTGTGAATGGTAAACTGTTCCATTTTGATTTTTGGGAAATTTCTTATGAATAATTAACCCTTTTTCTTCCCTTCTGCAGAACTGGCTAGATCCTGCAAAAGAAATAAAGAGACAACTGCGAAGTGAGTATTTAAATAATCATACTTTGAAGTTATTAAGTTAATATTTCCACCTGTCTCTTTCCATCTTTAATAAAATTTATAGGGATACAGACTGGAATAATAAGACAGTATAGAATGTTGAGTTCTCTTTTGTGTTTATACCATCTCAGAAGGCAAAGTAATGATATATTTGTAGAATTGTGACTGTTTATTTTCTTTGGCTTAAGGACTTCTCCCTTTCTGAAGGCTACAGATGCACATTCTTAACACATCCCTTTCAGTGTTTACCAGTGTGAGGCAACTCACTCAATCTCATCCTTTATTTCTGGGAAAGAAGAGATGCCATTTTACTGCCTAATTTCACTTTTAGAAGGTTTACTCTAGATAGACCTGAGATACTGTTGCCTTGTTCATTGCATTTTGGAAGTGTATGTTTTAATGGTAAATATACCTGAAGCCCCAGAGATGTACAGGCACATGTTAAAAGTGCACCCCTTCAGGGTTGAGAGGCAGTCAGGACCATCTTTTCAGTTAGTTCTCTGAGTCCTTACCTCTTGCTCCCTCTGCTCCACAGCCAAATGTACTTAAGTGCTCTTGCAGTGTGGTTTTATGGTTAGGCCTGCTTGTTCTTTTTCCCCCTGCCCCTTTTGTTCTCACTGTGGAATCCCCAGATGACTTCCAGTGCCCCACTGTAATCAGCCTTAGCTCCCTTGAGGTTGTGCTTTGAAAATTGACTTGCCTGTGATAGCTCTGCCAAGAAATATTAGCACCACAGAGAAATCTCTAATTGGGCATTTGGATACTTAGTTTACTTCAGGGTCTCCGAATGACTGAGCAGTGGAGGCAAGGAGTCATGAGCAGCTGAAATGTTCAGACTGGTGAATGTTGTGAAGGGTGGTAATTGCCTCACAGCCATTCTAAGACTGTGGGCCCCAGAGCTGTCCAGGGAGAAACCATTTCCTTGAAAACTGATGTGCAGAGTGTCCTGCACTATTGATTATGCATCTCTACTTATTTATTATTTCTAATGTCTAAACCCAGGAACAAATCTATGCTTCCCTTCTTGTCCATTCCATCTACCTTCTGTCTCCATATTTGTTTTATTTCTCACTCCTCAGTTGTTAGTCTTCCTGTCATTTCTTTCGTTCAGTGTTCTTTTAAAATTTGAACATAGACCTTATTTTTCCCATTTTTGTCTCCTTTTTTAGACAAATATTTATATCCTTTTCTTTTTCTTTCTTCTTCTTCTTCTTCTTTTTTTTTTTTTTTTTTTTGGTACTATTTAGAGACAGGGTCTCACTGAGTTGCTGAGTGCCTTGCTGAGTTGCTCAGGCTGGCTTTGAATTCCTAATCCTCCAGCCTCAGTCTCCTGAGCAGCTAGATTATAGGCTTGTGCCACTGTGCCTGGCTTATCCTCGCCCCCCCATTTAAAAAAATGTCTTTGGTTAGAGTGATCTACCTTGCCCAATACTGAGGTGTGCCATAGAATGTGGGACTTTTGGTGCTAAAGTTGGAACAGTACTAGGCAATCTGGTATGGTTGGCCACCCTGTCTTTTGACTACTATTCCTGGCTTTTTTACATTCATTTCCTCCCTCCCTCTCTTTCTCTCTTTTTAATGTATTATCTTGGTGTTTTATCCATTTGTTCTTGTTCCGTGATGGAAAGGAGGGGAGGAATAAGTAGGTACATTATACTGACCTCATGGAAGAAACTATACTATAGTTGTTTCATGCTCTGTGAAGTGCAGAGTTCAGAAGATATGGATGCTTGGTATAGCATGATTGATTTTCCATGGAGTTGATGCCTGAGCTTTTATTTTGGCTCTCATTTGATTATGTGTGTGCCACTTATTTCAGAGTCATAGATATTATCTGTTGGTAATCTTTTTTAAAATTTATTTTTATTTTTTAATACAGCAGAATGCATTTCAAGTCACAGTATACATATGGAGCACAGTTTTTCATTTCTCTGGTTATAAACAAGGTAGAGTCACACCATTCATGTCTTCATACATGTACCCAGGGTACTGATGTCCATCTCATTCCACCATCTTTTCTACTCCCATGCCCCCTCCCTTCCCCTTCCTCCCCTTTGCCCTATCCAGAGTTTCTCCATTTTTCCCATGCTCACCATCCCCACCCCCATTATGGATCAGCATCCACTAATTAGAGAAAACATTCAGCCTTTGGTTTTTTTGGGATTGGCTTACTTCACTTAGCATGATGTTATCCAGCTTCATCCATTTACCTTCAAATGCCATAATTTTATTCTCTTTTAATGCTGAGTAATATTGCATTGTGTATATATACCACAGTTTCTTTATCCATTCATTTACTGAAGGGCATCGAGGTTGCTTCCA
Source organism: Geosciurus inauris (assembly GCA_004024805.1). Classification (NCBI taxonomy): domain Eukaryota; kingdom Metazoa; phylum Chordata; class Mammalia; order Rodentia; family Sciuridae; genus Geosciurus; species Geosciurus inauris. Next base: position 145,413 of record PVHX01003143.1, read on the forward strand.
CAGTTTAGCAATTGTGAATTGTACTGCTATAAACATTGAAGTGGCTGCATTGCTGTAGTATGCTGTTTTTAAGTCCTTTGGGTATAGACCAAGGAGTGGGATAGCTGGGTCAAATGGTGGTTCCATTCCAAGTTTTCTGAAGACTCTCTCCTGCTTTCCAGATTGGTTGCACCAATTTGCAGTCCCACCAGCAATGTTTGAGTGTGCCTTTACCCCCACCTCCTTGCCAACATTTATTGTTGCTTGTATTCTTAATACTGCCATTCTGACTGGAGTGAGATGCAATCTTAGTTTTGATTTGCATTTCTCTAATTGCTAGAGATGTTGAACATTTTTTCATATATTTGTTGATCAATTATATTTCTTCTGAGAAGTGTCTGTTCAGCTCCTTAGCCCATTTATTGATTGGGTTATTTGGTGGTTTTATTTTTCTTTTTGGTGTTCATTTTTTGTGTTCTTCGTATAACCTGGAGATCAGTCCTCTATCTGACGTGCGTGTGGCAAAAAGTTTGCTCCCAAAGCGTAGGCTCTCTCTTCACCTCATTGATTGTTTCTTTTGCTGAGAAGAAGCTTTTTAGTTTGAGTCCATCCCATTTATTGATTTTTGCTTTTATTTCTTGCACTTTAGGAGTCTTGTTAAGGAAGTAAGGTCCTAATCCGACATGATGAAAATTTGAGCCTATTTTTTCTATTAGGTGTAGGGTGTCTGGTCTAATTCCTAGGTCCTTAATCCACTTTGAGTTGAGTTTTGTGCATAGTGAGAGATAGGGGTTTAGTTTCATTTTGCTGCATATGGATTTCTTTTGCCCTTTCTTTGCTCTTTTTTCTCCAATGTATGTTTTTGGCACCTTTGTCTAGTATGAAATTACTGTATTTATGTAGGTTTGTCTCTGTGTCTTCTATTCTGTATCATTATTCTACAGTCTATTTTGGTAATCCTTTGAAAGAAAACTTTAAAAATGTTTCAAAACTTTTGAAAGAAACTTTCCAAAAAAAAAATCTTTGGAAAATTTTTAGAAGGCAAGATTTGTGCTGATTATGAATCATATTCCTATGTTTTGATTATTTGTGGAGTTTTTTTAGGGTTATTTCAAGACTCTTGTCCTTGTGGTTTGGCAAGAGGAGTAACAGTAACAAACAGGATCTGCCCTTTTAAACTATTGGATCCCTCATCTCCATCATGAAAGTGGGCTTAGGAAATGAAATTTTAGTTGTTGTATTGACCTTCTTTCTATCTATGTTAAGATAGGTGAAAGAACTCTTCTTTCAATTTGTTCTGTTAGACCCAGTCTCCATGATGATTTTATAGTTCCTTTACAGTTAATAGACTGTTAGCAAAGATAAATATTAATCTTTGGGTTACTTTTGACAACCAACAAACTTATTGATTCTCATTTAAAATTTACCTTAAAAAATCTTAATTTTCTTGCTGGGCGCAGTGGTACGTAGCTGGGGAGGTTGAGGCAGGAGAATTGAGAGTTCAAAGCCAGCCTCAACAATGATGAGGAGCTAACCCAGCTCAATGAGACCCTGTCTCTAAATAAAATACAAAATGAGGCTGGGGATGCGGCTCAGTGGTTGAGTGCCCCTGAGTTTAATCTCCAGTTACCACGCCCCCATTTTTTTTCTCAAATGTATACAAATAAGCCTATGTATGTAAGGCTTACATGTGAGTAATATGTAAACAATCCATAATTAGCTGGACTGTATGTATAGCTAGGTAAAATCAGAGTAATATATAATTGAATTAAAATTTAGCTTGAAAATTGCCAATAATAAATTTTAACTTTTCTTATCACAAAATATGATTATGTGAGGTAATATATATGCTAATTGGATTGATTTGGCCATTCCACAATGTATATGCATTTAAAACATATTGTACACCATAAATATATACAACTTTTCTCTATTAAAATAAATTTAGCATTCATGGGTTTTGGAAGTATATTCTAAAATATAAGTTTAGTAGAAACATGCCTATAGTCATATCCAGGCAAGAATATGCTAGTATTAATACCCAGAAAACAAATAAACAAGGGACTATTAAGAAAAGATAATCTAGTGGTGATGACTTTGCTTGATTATGGATTGGCAGTCACCTCAGAGAAGTGCACATGCATACTGTGTGTACTGTGTTTGACACAGTGCTGTGGGCAGTGGAACATCATGTTTCTTCATATTCATGAAGATCCTGTATCCATTTATCATGTTTTAAATGTGTAAAGCAGAACTGAAATCTGTTTCTCGAGTTCAGCAGGATTGATTTTATTAGCGGAATAGTGATATATTGAGCCCAAATCTAACAAAAGTACATGTGTATACCTAGTAGCCATTCAGTAAAGACCTGTTGACTTTTGAGTAAGTGAGAAGGTAGTGTGCTAATGATGCCAGAGGACAATAGAACACATTGAACAAGAGAATGATTCAAGAAATTTTCAAGTCTATAAATTAAAGATCCTTTGAGGCCTTCAAATAAATTGTACACACATAGAAAACTTTCCTGTTTTTGTTGAAAAATGCTATGATCTTTGAGCTGAACTCTACATTCAGGCTAAGTGGAATTAACTTGGGTCGTTTAAGGAAAATAGTATCTGCCTTGTCCCTCTCCTCCTTTTCCTCTCCTAATTAAACCAAAACATGATATAGCAAAATATTAATGTTAATTTGTAAATGGCAATGTTTTTACTTTTAATGACTTTCGTGACATGGTTGACATATGCATTCTTTTTTTCTTTTGATACTGGTGATGGAACCCATGGACGCTTTACCACTGAACTACATCTCCAGTCCATTTTATTTTTTATTTTGAGACAGGATCTCACTGAGTTCCTGAGGGTCTTAACCAAGTTACTGAGCATAGCCTAGAAGTTAAGATCATCCTGCCTCAGCCTCCCAAGTGACTGGGATTATAGGTGTGCACTATTGTTCCTGGCAACATACTCATTCTTTATGCCACAATGTAGTACAGTGTATGTTATATACAAGTGTATACTTAAACCTACTGTATAAAATCTGGGGAATAATTTTATTGTCTTAAAGTATTTCACCATTTTATCATGGTTTCCCTTTCTTAGGATCTCTTTGAACACTTCCTTTAAATCTTTAATCATTTCCTGAATAGCTATTGTGATTCTTTTACTCCTTTTCCCCCAACAATGTAGGAACTGACCTCCCCTTTAAGTGGGTGGAGAGTATTTAGCAGCTGAAGATCCTCTGGTTAAAACAGATTTTAACTATTACATGGAAGTTATATTAAATTCTTTATGTAATGGATCACCATAGACAACATATGTTGACATACCAATAAACATTCATGAGAAAGTGAACTTGTTATTCTTTAATAGTGGTTTATTTATGTAATTGGTTTCTATTTTATTTTTCATTTCATTTTTGTTTTATAAATGATAATATTCTAGCAAATTCTACAAACTGATTTATAGTGAAATGAGACTGTACTGTATCATCTTTAATAGTCATCCTCTTGTTTGGGTAAATAACCATGGTATTTAATAATTTCAGATCTTCCTTGGCTGTTTACTTTTAATGTGAAATTTTATCCTCCTGATCCTTCTCAGCTGACTGAAGACATCACCAGGTATTTTATATTTGCATATTAAAATGAATCTTAGAGCTCTCATTTATTTCTGTGCCCTATGGAAACATGGTAATAATTTCAGGATTGAACATCAAAGCAAAGTTTTAGTAAGTTGAGTTTTAGAAATTTTCTTGGAAATGAGTCTTTTCCCAAATAGTTTTGAAATGTTGCCAGTTGCAAAAATTTTGTTCAGCGCAGGTGGGGGCTGAGGTTGTGGCTCAGCGGTTGAGCGCTTGCCTTGCATGTGTGTGGTACTGGGTTCGATCTTCAGCATCACGTAAAAATAAATAAACAAAATAAAGACACTGTGTCCATGTATAACTAAAAAATATGTTAAAAAAATTTTGTTCACTTCTCTTTAGTTTCTCTCGTTACATATGAGTAATAAAATATTTTAAAAAACGATATTGCTGGCAACTTTG
>PVHX01003144.1:0-50896 GCA_004024805.1 Geosciurus inauris
TTGATTTATGGGTTTTAATACATGTTCTCTTTCTTCTTCCCATTGTTAGAGGTCAAACTCAGAGATCTACACTTGCTTGGCAAGTGTTCTACCATTGAACTACATGCCTATCCCCAGACATGTTCTTTTATTCCATTATGAAATGAAACTTTCACTGGAACCAAAAAGAAATGGCTTAAAATGAAAATTACTCCATGTATTTAAGAATGTTAAATTACATTTTTTAAAAGGATTACTATTTCTATCCTCATTTATTGTTTATAGGTCTAAGAATTTAACTATAAATGATAAGCAGTGTGCAAAATTTTATGGAATAATTTCCCTCAAATTTTATAGAAAAATATCATACAGGGCTCTTACGTTGTTCAAGACCCTATTTCCTAATGGTTTTTGAGAGCTGTTGACTTTTGGAAATGAACATGTTGATCTGGGCGTAAAGGAGGAGGATATGCAGAAAACAGAAGAGATGCCAATTCACAATGCAGCAGGCAATTAATTAAGAGTCGTGCTCCTTGAAACATATGATCAAGGAGATCTGACAATCTTAGAATAACAGAAAATCTATTTCCTACAAGTTACTTTACTGGTGTGAATTCCCACCAATGTTAAATCAATGCTTTAAATCTTGGGGTAAGGCACTGGTTCCAAGGGGGAGCAATTTGCACCCCTGAATACATTTGGCAATATCTGATTGTTACAACTGGGGAGGAGTTTGTCCTATTAGCATCTAGTGGATACAGGTTGAGGACACTACTGCTAAACATCTTTCAATGCAGAGGACAGCATGTCAATTATCCAGCCAAAAGTGTCAATAGGGCCAAGGTTGAGAAACCCTATATTAAAGCCTGAAGGATGTATCCTTGCGTGTACAGGGAGGATAGTATCAGTGTACCCTCATGTTTTACACAATCTATAGTACAGGGTTAAAAGCACTACCCAGAATTCTCCTATATAACCTCCTGGAACACAAGTTAGTCACTGGAGGGTCCTAAGTTAGAGAGTTTTGCACTAAGCCAGCCACGCAATAAAACCATTACCAAAAAACAAAACCAAAACTAAAAGACTGTATAGGGAACAAATGAAAGTAATATTTCAAAGCATAACAATATTCATCAATTCATTTATTCACTTACTCAGCAAACCTTTATTATGCACTCACATGTACCATTCTGCTAGGCATGCTGATACACAATGAACACAATCAAACCTGGTTCCTGCCCTCATGGAGCTTACAGCCTAGAGGGTACTGTAAAGAAGGCTATCAAAAAGAGACCAGTTTATTGAAGAGGTCTCTATAAATGTATATGATGGAGAAGCAGCAGTTTGAAAAGCATTCACGTGTATTCTGATTTGAACTGCACAACCATCTTATGAGACAGCTTTTAATTCCTTATTAGGTTAAAAGTGTGCACAAGGTCAAAACGGATTTTAAGTGGCAGGGCTGACACTTCAGCCAAGTGACATTGTTATTATTGTTCCACAGAGCAGGAATACATACAGGCAGTCTTCCTTTGACCTGGAATTTCTTCTGCTGATCCTCACTGAATATATATACACGTATAAAGCCTTTCTCCTTATTAAAATAAAATACCCCCAACTTTCTCCTCCTCCTTGTTTACTCAATACCTGGGGATTTTTCCTGCTGGCTGTTCCTTGTATGTATGCCTGTTTCTAACTAGATTGTAAACTCCTGAACTGAAGAATCAGATCTTCCATTTCCTTTGCAACCTTTTGCAGTACTGCAGACAGTCACCCAATAAATGCCCTCTGCATGAATGGACCTGTAGAGATAAAAATACTTTATGGTATTCCCATTTATTGGTGTCATGCTTTTATTTTGCTTTGTGCTAGGACTGTACATTATAGGCTTCTAGAGGGCAGAGAAAATGGCATAGCATTTCCTTACACTCAGCAGGAACCATGCAAAATTTGATCCTTGCATGTCTTTTTGATGCTCTGGATAATATTAGCATACTGGGGTGCTTTTGTGTATCCAAGGACTGAGGTTATCAGCCTCTCTGCGGTGGTGAATGTTCCTTCCTTTGCTCTGTAAACTCCCATGGCGCCTAGGACAGGGCTAGATTACTGCAGAAGCCCACTCCCACTCCCAGATTTATTTTTATTACTAAGGAAGCCGACTGCGAAAACGGCAATGGCTTGCATAACCCAGACCTTGCGAGGAAATGAACAAAGTGGAAGGGGATTTGAAGGCTGGTCAGAAATGGCCTGGATGAGAATGCAGAAGGTTCTCTGAGAATCCAGCCTAAGCCTGACAAACAGGGCTCAAGGAGCATGAGGCCCGCAGTTCCGGGGGCCCAGGAGGCAGTCCGCCCGCCCTCCGGCCTCGAGCACCCCGGGGAGCTGTCCAGACGGCCCCGCCCGCGCCTACCTGGGCACTCACCCGCACCGCGCGGCCTCTCCTCCTCCCACCCCGGCCGCGGGAGCCCGGCTCGGGCCTGCTCCGCAGCCTCCAAGGAGCCCCGCAGGCGGCGCGCTCGCAGCGTTCTCCCGGCCCGGCAGCCAGCCACCGACCGGCTAGACAGCGCCCGGCGCGCCGAGGGGAGGCGCGGTCAGGCTCGGCGGGGCTCGGCGGGCTCGCCCCGGGCCGGGCGCCTGCAGGGGGCGCGGGGACGGCCCCGCCCCGCCGCCTTCCCTCTCCCTCCCGGCTCCCTGGATCCGCGCCGGGAGGAAATGATGTGTTGCTGCCTGGTTAATCACAGCTCCAGACACTCATTGGCCGAGCGCTCCGCAGCCACTTCCTCCTCCTCCTCCCGCTCCTCCCGCTCCGGCTCCTGCTCTTTGCAGCCGCCGCCGCCGCAGCCTACCCCACGGCGCTGGGGGAACTTTTCTACTCTCTGTGACCATTTCCCCCACCACCCCCGGAGCAGCCCCCACCCGGCGCTCCTGCCCTACCCGCGGCCGGCCTCCCCGCCCGAGCCTCTGCGCCTCGGGAAGTTTATTCCGCCCGCCCTCCTTCCCTTCCTCCTCCTCCTCTTGCTCTTCACCCCGCCTCCCCTCCCTCCCCCGGCTCTTTCCCCCGGGTGGCTGCCGCTGCCGCTGCCGCTGCCGCCGCTGCCAGCCTGCACCTCCGCCAGCCGCGCCAGCCCAAGGTTGTGAAGCCCCTGGCCCCACACGCCGCTCCGCTGCAGCCGCCGCAGCCGCCGTCACTCAGGGCCGGTCGCCGGCCCTCGGCCCCGCAGAGTTCCGGGCTCCCTCGCCGGCTGCACCGCCCCGCCCCGCCCCGCGCCCGCCGGGGCCGCCCGCCCCGCGCCGCGCCGCCCCGCGCCGCGCCGACCAGCAGCGCCCGGCTGCCTCGCGCACTCCGCCTCCCCCGGCTTTGCCCCCGGCCGCGGCGGGACCAGAGGTGAGAGCAGGTCGTCGGCCGCGCTGCCGGAGCCAGGAGGATCGAGGGAGGAGGGAGCCTAGCGGGAGAAGAGGCAGGGATTGGGGGTGGGAGGGTGGGCGTCTGCAGTGCCTCCCCCTCTCTTTCATTCCTTTTCCCCCAATCTTGATCCCCTCTCGGTGGGGGGAGCAGTCGCGGAACAAAACTGTCTTGCCTTGGGCCTGAACTGCTGGTGGGATATGGGGGAGGGCAGAGGCATGGAGCAGGGGTCTCGGCTTTGCACTGGGTGTGTGTGTGGGTGTGTAGTGAACTCCTTCAGGGTGTGCGCCTCTGACTTATAAATCGATCTGCCTATTTGGCCAAGGGGCTCACCTTCCTAGCTGCGCTTGGTAGAGAGTAAAGAGATGGGCGAATCACCCCCACCCTCAAAATATCCATCTCTTCCAAGAGGAATTTTCTCCTGGAGAGACAGCCAATAAACTCTGCTCAACTCCCTCCTCCCTCCGTTCTTCCTAGCTACAGTTTCAAAAAGCTTCAAAGCCAGGAATGTGGGATTCATCTTCCGATCCCCAGAAGGCAAATGTGGTTACAGATGTTGCACGGTACTTTGCCAAGTTTAAAACCCTTCCTTCAACACTGTAACCAAAACAGTGAGGCTAGAACCTTGGGCGCGCTGGAGAGACTTGTGGGCCTCTGAGGCTGCTGGATTCAGACTTACGTCGGGTTCTAGACTGGCTCAGCTCTGGTCCAGTTTGTGCCAGATACACCTCCCACCCCCTCCTCATTTTCCCTGGAGTTTTGAATGCTTCTTGCATGGGAGAGGAGCTGTGGAGGAAGCTACTTGGGGAAGAAAACATTCCACTTAGTAGCAGAAGAAAAGTCTTAGGTTAAAAAGTTGTCATTAATTGGACTTTTGGAAAGAGGTGGAAGGTAATACAATGGGTTTGTTCCTTTTATTTATTTTTTTCTTGGAGGATGGGAAAAGGGACCGACCCTAAGCGTGTTTCATGTATTTGTGAAGAGACCCTCGAATGGAGACATTATCCATTGATTTAAAAAAATCCTGTCCCAGAGATACAGACTACTCTGACAGCCCAAGGGAAGGCGGTGGCAAAAAATAGACACCACCTCCCTTTTCCCCCAAAAAAATTCTTCCTGGAAAGGTGGTGTTAAGAAATTTCAGAGATGGGCTGATCCAAGTGGCGGGCCTTAAATGGAAACACTATAGTATGTCCTGGCACTTGTCTCTGGAGGTGGGTTGCTGGCCAGGGGCCCAGGCTTGGGCAGCCAGCAGACACTAGACTTGTGCTGACCTCAGACACCAGCTTGCCATGCAGCTTTACAATGTGCAGACTGCTTAAGTATGAAATATGGGCCTCACCCATGTCATTAATGGGGACAGTGGGGTCAGGAGGTTATTTTAGGACTGGATAGGATCTGGATGACCTTCTCCTAAGATCAGATCATTTTGTGATTCAGTTACTTTTGTTTTCTGCCCTGTTTTTTTTACAAATGGTACTTCTAAGTTTTAATGTATGCCTTAATTTGATGCATTTTGTATTGAATAATAGCATTTTTCTGTCACCCCTGATGCAAATACTCAAAGGTAGTGAATGATGTTGAGATAAATTCTGGATAGATAACATATTAAGGACTGGATGTGCACAGATTGGGTTCATGCTCTTCCTTTCCAGATTTGTTGCAGCGTTTAATTTGAAAAGGAAAGAGTGATTTTCAATAAACTTGATTTAGGTAGTAGTCTTACAACTTTTGTGCCTTGGGAGAAAGTGATCTTCTAAGTAATTTAAAAGAGTGTTAAGGATGCAGAGTAAAGATGCCATGTTCAGAAGTGGAATGAATTTTCAAAGTGAGAAATTTAATTAAATTAATAGCATTGTAAGGATTTTTTTTCAAAGTAGTGATTTAGCAGATTTTATTCCTCTAACTACAAATGGAATAATACTGAATCAGTAAATACAGTTTATGTCTGTGTCTTACCCAAGACTCAACTGGACTAGCCCTGTGATGATCATGATAAGCTTCTAGGTAATTCTTAGGGTTGGATTGAGTAGTCTAGCCTTCTAAGGGAGAAGGAGACAGGACAGAAATGGATTTGAAAAATGATCCTGTTCTTCAAGGTCACAAGGTGTAGATGGAATCAATGCTGGGACTGGGAGCTGTCCTTTGTGGCTTGTTTGGCTGTTACATCCTTGTATCTTGATTTATTTTTATGAGAGGAGATCTCAAGCCCAAGTCATTAAGGATTATGGAGAAGTAAGCCATTGATGGTGGCAAACCCTTTGATATGTGTGCGTGAATTTAATGACAGGATGATTTGGGTATGTTGGATATGAGCCAGACACTGTTCAGCTATTCACATGCACTTTTTCACCAGATTTTCCAAAACCACCATATGCTTTATTATTATTTCACCCATCTACAGTAAGAAATTGAGACTTGGCAAATTTAAATGGTGGAGTGGAGATTTGAACCAGAGGTCTATGGTACTCGGAAACCTTGTTCAGGGCTACTGTTGCCAGTGATTGCTAAACTTCATTTATTCACACACTGTCTTCATAAGTTTTCTATAACTAAGTCTCATTTAGTCTGTATTTAATACATTTTTTAAAGCATCAGTCCACCCTTTCTTTAAAAAAACGGAAAACTTATTATCTTTTAAAGAGGAAACTATTGCTGCCATATTTAGAAAGCCAATTCAGTTTTTGGGCATAGGAGGTAATCTTCAAGATGCATTTATACTTGTACCAAAACCTCAAATTCAGGATAATGATTACCTGGTATGTGTGTGGCCTGGGATAAGGGTGGACAAGGTAGGTGGATGATACAGTATCCGTGATGTTCTGGTTTTTGGGTTGGGTGTTGGGTTCATGCATGCTGATTTTATTTTTAGGCTTTGTAACCTACATATGTGACACATACTTTTTTTCGTAAAATGATAAAATTAAACACATTATTAACATAATGATTACTTGGGGAATATTTCACTGCATTCTGCCAACTATAGACAGCTTGGTGTCTTGTATAAAGTAGGCACACAAGAACTATTGGCTGGTTAAGAAGACCCCAGGTAATAATTTTAAAGTCAGCTGATTATTTGTTATATTTGCGTAAAGCTGAAGTATGTCGCTTTCTCTATTGTCTCCTCCTTCCACTCTCATATCCAGTGTTGTATCTAAAATGATGGCATAGGCTGCAATGGCATTTCTCCTGAGTTCTCTCCTATTGTGGGAGACATGGGTTAGGCTGCAGCTGGCACTTCTCAGCATCACCTTGTCTTATATATCTAGTACTTGGGATGGGGCACAGAGTGCTCTCGTAAAGTGTTAAAATGCTTTGGTTTTTACCCAGGGGTAAAGTGACCATTCAGAGCTGGAAGTGGTATTTAAGTTTAAGCAGTGACTGGGTAAAATGTTAACAACATAAAACTGGTGAGGCTGGGAAATAAAGCCATCAGAGGTTTTAATTGGAATCCACAGAGTCTCCTGTTTTATTTTCCCAGGCAAGTATTGGGCACTGTGGCTTTATTCCTGGAAATGAGGATTTGGAATTGGGCTTCCTGGTACAAAATGCCTTCTTTGATCTTTTGGAGTGAAAACTTCATGTTTTCTTTCTTTTTTTTTTTTCCGCCTGTGGCCAGTTCCAGCTCTCAGAAGAACGAAATGGAAGATTTCCTTTTTTTTTTAGCTGTTGACCATAGACTGCTCTTACTTGCCATGCTAGTTTAAGAGTCAGAAGTTCCAAACCAGGATCTGTCTGTTGGAAAGGATATTTAAGTGAAAAAACTTCCTTTGAAAGAGCTTCATCAAATTGGTGTGGTTGGCACATCTCGGCCTTTGGTCCGGAGGAGAGATTGATTTGCCACTCAAAATTGACCCAGCAGACAAACAATTGTAGGGGAGGCTGGTGATGTAGCTCAGTGGCAGAGCACTTGTTTGATGTCCTAGCATAGCAAGAAAAAAAAAAAAGAAAAGAAAAGAAAAGAAAAAAGGAAAAGGAAAGGAAAAAAAGAAAAAGAAAAAAAAAAACCAAACCAGAGACTCATTGGCTTTCTTTTTAAAGTTAAAAAAAAAATATACCGCTGCCCAATATTCAAGCTGACTATACAAATAACGTGCCCGTGCTCTTCTAGGTGGTACTGGAAATCTGAGCTTGTTTGTAAGTCTGAAGGCTCTTGTGTGATCCATGAGAGCTTTGTTTTTGGGAGCCACCATTACTTGGTTGTTTGACTTTTGAGTTTTTAGTCTCTCACCAACATTCCACTTTGCCCATTAGGGTTGCTTCATTGTTTACTTTGGGTATCTGGCCTTTATTTCTGTGACTGGAAAGTAACTTTAAATTTTGTAGAAGTTGGTGCAGTAGATGAATATCGCTTTGGGAGGGATGGGGTGAGGTGAGGGGCCGCATGTAGCACAGGTATCCTGATGGATCTCCAAGAGGTCAGCTCTCTTTCACCCTGAGGCCTGGCCTTGGCTGCCTGGCCCTCTGCATTGCCCCTCCCTGCTGTTTTGGGGAGAGCTGAAATCCTTTAGGAATCAGAGTAATTGCATTGCCTTCAAGAATGCTTCCAGGATCTTGCCTTTTGACAGTCTCCTAGCGTTTTATCATCCCCACTCATTTTGGTCCTTGATTAAGCTTCTGAGGGCAAGAACGTCAACTTATTCATTCTTTCATTTATTCTTTCGACACAATTCATTCCCCTTCACCAATTTAAAGCCTTCCAAATTGTCTCACTGGGCTCCTTGAGGGCAGGGACTGTGTCTTATTCATCTTTTGTGTATCTTTTGCACCTAACATAATGCCTGGCCCAGACCACACAGCCAATAAATCATTTCTTTTAATTGCTGAAAGAATAAATGGATAATTACATGATAGAAGGAGTAAAGGAATGCTGCCTTCTAGGGAATCAGTGAATTTTCAGAGAAAATGAGACCAGTCACTGGTCACTGTGGTCCCAAGCATGAGTGTGAAGCAGGGACAAAAGACATTGTAGGTAGAAGGAAGTGTATTTGATTACTCACTCCCTTGTGCCCCCCCACCCCCCTTTTGGTACTGAGGATTGAACCCAGGGGCACTGTACCACTCAGCTACATCCTTAGCCCTTTTTATTTCTTATTTTGAGACAGAGTCTCACTAAGTTATTGGAGTCTTAATAAGTTGCAGAGGCTGGCCTCAAACTTATGATCCTTCTGTCTCAGCCTCCCAGGTGGCTGGCATTACAGGTGTGCACCATCTTGCCTGGCTTCTCTTGTGCTTTGCTCTTAACTCAAGGCCTCACTCATGTTAAGCATATTTTCTACTACAGAGCTGCATCTCCAGCCTGATGCACCCTTTTTTATGCTCAATTGTAACTTGTACTTAGTGAATTCACAAACATTTATTGTATTCATTTCCATGTGTGTTCCTTTTTATTTTTGTATTTAAGGGAAACATTTCCATTTGGGGGAAGAATATCTCAACTGATTTTTTATAGCCTATAGAGCAAGGAATCCTGTGTTAACGTGTGTGTGGCTGGGACCCAAACACTTGGTGAATTGACTCCTTTACTCCAATTTTCACCTGTGGCATAAATTGTCAAACAGTTGACAGAGAAAGCACAGAGAGTAGGTAGTGCTAATGTCGGAGGTGAAGAAGTGTGCGTGACCTCTTTGGAAAATGGGTGGAATCCAAAGTAAACTCCTCTTCAGATAGGTTTTAAGGGCTGATTTGAGTGGGTACAACCACATAGAACTTTTCGACTTGAACACTTGATGATTGGGCATTTTGTTTACCTTTGAAAGTCTAGATCAGCCATTCATAGTCACCAGGCAACATTGGTGCAATTGAAAAAGAAAATTGCTCTAAGTTTTTTTTATTATTTAAAAATTTTTTTTTTCAGATATTCAGGGAAGAATTGTTGATTGAACCACTAAAAACAAAACAGAACAAGAACAAAAACAATAAAGCCCTTGGGTTTTATGAGAAAAGGAAAAAGAGGATAAAGGAAGATAGGGGGTGTTGTTGGCCAAAGCTGGATGTTGGAAGTGGGATGATGCTTGGAGTTTGGAGAGGTGGTGCTGAGAAGGATGTGTAATAGAAAGAACTTGACAAAAAGCATTCGGGAATGGAGGGGATGGGTTGAGATGATATTTTAAAGTATGATCTGAGTCTTTCATTATTGCAGGTACTGATGAGTGGTGCTATATTCTGGGCAAAAATATATTGTGCTTGACTATTGTTAAGTGGTAGGTTAATGCTTATAAGCAGAAATCACCAAGAAAACTGGAGATTTCTGTCTCTTCTTTATGCCAAGGACTTGTACAATACAGAAATAAACATAGCAACAATCAGTAAGGAGAAAAAGATAGGTTATTAACTAGAGTGACTCTTACTTTCTGTTTCATAAATAAGGAAAATGGGTAGGGACATTGTGCCAAAGGATATTTTTCATATATTTTTCAAACTTGAAGAACCTGAACAATTGTGAGCAACAAGTGACCAGAACAAATACTTATTGGTATGGTCCAGTAAAAAAAAAAAAAAGGAAAAGGTTCATTCTGTTTCAATGTTTTTAAAAGACTTTTGACTCTTGGCAGTGCATTTTTCATTATGAGCTAATACATACACACTCATACATGCACATTAAAATAAAGATGAATCACAAGTTTCACAAAGCAATATTATAATGCTTTCTATTTTGTATTCACTTTTTACTAAAAATTCTGATACCCGTCTACTAAGTTGATTTTACCACTGGCTAATGGTTCATAATCAGCAGTTTGGAAACAAAAAAAAAAATGTCCTAGCTGTTGTGGAAATTAACCTTAATTTGTTTATTGAATAGTTGCTAATCTGGATGAGAATTCTGTTTTTTCTTTTTGTGTGAATTTCATCAATTTTACAGAAAGGTTCCACCCCTCTGCATCCCCTCCTCCACCAAATTCTTTTCTCTGTTTGAGGGTCTTTGCTTGTTTCTCCAAATCAGATTAAAGCAACTAATATACATTTTGGACCAGCTTCAAGAGTGCATTATCATCTTGATAAATCAACATCAAAGGTGGGACTAATTGACTTAAAATGGTGGTAGGAGCCCTTGGCTCCCTGTTGATTTAGATCATATTTGAATAGAACAGTGACTTTCAGTAATAAAGGAAAAGCAGGAATGCCTGCCAGCACCAAAAGGATGAGAGGGAGGTGGGGAAGATGACTCCCCACCTGTATTGTTCAGAATTGTAAAATGGGAGGTCAGTAGAGACAGCTCTTTATATTTAAAGACATAAACATTTAATTGTTGTCTTGTCCTCATTAAAATTTCCCTGTTTTCTTGCTCCTTCATCTTCCCTCTCTTCTTTATCCATCATTTACTGAGCATTTATTAAGTCTTACTGTCTTTGGGTCTGGGCATGAGATTTGCTCAGTAAATCCAACTTGATCTTAATGGGTACTTGAATAAAAGGTGAAGAATTACACATCTAACTATCCATGGCAGAGCACTGAGTATCTCAGTCACAAGATATAGAAGGATAAGGATCAACCAACACCTTTGAAGAAGTGTCTGTTTGGTTAGCCTTTGAAAGAGGTACCATTTTGATATTATCATTTTGACAGGTATCTGTATGTGTGTAGACTGTGGACTAGGCAACATTCTAGAAAGAGGGAATGGGGCAAGTAAATATGAGGTAGTTGGTTTTTGTTTAGGAGCCAAATTATACAAAACAGGTGTGCCTAAATTTAATCACTAGAATAAGGTGCCTGTCCTACAACGCAGCTTCTCAGGGAGTCTTGCAGGACCTGAGACAATTGGAAGGAATGGCAGTCTTTGTTATATGATTTGATTGTGTGGATTATATTAGGGTGAACGCCATAGAAGGAAGGTAAGGAAGGGAGCTTGGAGTCACACTATGGTTTCCTTGGAATGCCAAGCTGAAGGTTAAGACATTGCAGGCATTGGTCAGGTCCTTGGATTATTTGGATTATTTCATTGAACTCTCATACACACTCTGTGAAGTAAGTACGAGTCTTGCTGAGACCCAGAGAGATGATGTAACATGTTTGAGATCATACAACTGAACTTTAGCCCAGCTATATGTTCCCAAGCTACCATGCTCTTTAATGGAAGTGGAAAACTAGTAGCCCTGAGCTAAATGCACCTGAGTGTTGTGTTTTGTTTGATATTGTATTTTAAATGTTTTCTTAAGGAATGATTGACAGTATTTAAAAGTGAGGAGATCTCCCATGAAAAAATCTAGATTTCCAGCTGCTCCTGTAACATTGAAAACATCCGTAGCATCGAGACCTTGTTCCTGCAGAAACCTTCCAGAACTTTTGATTGTGTTTGTCAGAGGTGACATGTGCATCGTACTTGCCACAGTCCCAGCTCTTCCTGTTTTCTCCCCTGCTGAGGTCCAGCATTATTTGCTACTTATTGTATATACTTGTGGTATTTTTCTTTTCTTTTCCCCATCCTCCTTCTCCTCCTCTCCATCCCCCACCCCTTACTGGGAGCAAGAAGCAAGAAGTCACTGTTCTATTCAAATATGATCTAAATCAACAGGGAGCCAAGGGGAGCCAATTCCCCTGTTGAATCCTGGGGAATTCTACCTCTACTCTTTAGCTACATCCCCAGACCTTTTTATTTTTTATGTTGAGACAGGGTCTCACTAAGTTGCCCAGGCTGGCCTAGAACTTGGGATCCTTCTGCCTCAGCCTCCCAAGTAGCTGGGATTACAGGTGTGCACTGCTGTGCCTGGCTGGCTTATTGATCGATTGATGGATTGGAGACAGGGTCTCACGCTGTTGCTCAGGCTGGCCTCCAGTTTCTAGGTGCAAGCATTCCTTCTTTCTCAGCCATTCAGGTAATAGGGACAACAGGTACATGCAGGCCACTGTCCTCAGGTACTAATTTTTTTTTCTATGTATATTGAACTCTATTCTTTATTGTGCACATTTTAGTTCTGAGTTGCTACATTCCTTTGAAAGGCATTCCTTTGTGTATGGTAATTAATTTAACCAACCTTTTAGTTGTTACTTTAGGTGACATTATATATTATGGTGCTTCAGTGTCTAACTTTACAAATTTGATAGTCCCTTATTATTTGTAGTTTTACTCTCTATGTTTGCAGTTACCAGAGGTCAACTGTGGTCCAAAAATATTAAATGGAATATTTCATAAATAAAATTTATAAATTTAGAATAACTTTTTTCACACCATATTGTTATAATTATTCTATTTTAATCTTTGTTATGGTTAATCTGTTACTGGACCTAATTTATAAATTGAACTTTATCATAGGTATGTATGTATAGGAAAAAACAGTTCCAGCTAACTATCTCCTATATATAAAAGATTGGAATTGCTGAATCAAAAGTCATTTGCACTTTGTATTTGAAATTTCAGCATTACTTGTACCATGAGTGTATTTTCTTTGCTACCATGCGTATGTATTTTCCTTGTGGTACTAGGGATTGAACTCAGGGGTGGTCTAACACTGAGCTACATCTCTGCCCTTTTTCTTTCTTTTAAATATTCTTTTTAGTTGTAGATGGACACAATATCTTTATTTGCTTATTTTTATGTGGTATTGAGGATTGAACCCAGTGCCTCACGCATACAAGGCAAGTGTGCTACCACTGAGCTACAATTCCATAATTTGAGACAGGGTCTCACTAAGTTACCAAGGCTGGCCTTGAACTTGTGAACCTCCTAGACCCTCCTACCTCTGCCTCCCAAGTCACTAGAATTACAGGTGTGTGCCACTGTTCCTAGCTGAATTAAGTTTTTGATTTGTGTTTGAAGCAGTAGTATGGTGTGAATGAGAGCACCAACGAAGACTCTAGCAGTGTATTTTCCTGGTATAAACCAATTGTGTGGCCCAGGAAGGTAATTTTCTTAACCTTTTTCTTCATAGTGCATTCCTTTCCTATTTGTCTAGAAAGGTATAGACTCAGTTATTTCCAAAGTTTAATAATGTGTTGATTCTCTTTTAGTGTCTTTTTTGGTTTTTTCAGTAAATGGAGCTTGATGATTTTTTTTCCCCCTCTCTCCTGCTTAAGTGAGTCTTGAAGAACTCTGGGCTTTGGAAGCCTTGCTAACCACAGCTTTACTTTGATTGTTTTAAAGCACTATGTCTGGTTTGTGCCTTATGTTCAAAACAGAGCTTATATGGCTAATTATCTTTTTTATTTTTTCTTTTTTTAATATGGTGAGTGGTAAGTAGGCATTTAGTGACCAAGAAACTTGTATAGTCAGCTTTTTATTATTGATCAAGAGTAGAGGCAATGGATTTTTAGACTTAGGCTAAAAGTTTTATTTTTATAATAGCTTTTTAAAAAGCAGTAGGTTTATGATAGACAGTCCTTAAGAAACAGCAAAATTTTATTTATGAGTTTGGAGCAGACCAGAGAAGACAGCTTTTGACATATTCTATAATATGAAGAAGGTAAAATAGTGTTTGTTTGAATTTTTGGGGTATTTAGTCAGTATTCTTTAACAAGATAATTGGATTTCCTGGTGGTTACCAAATTAGATATATTTAAAAATTTAAATTCAAGTAAACAACATTATATAAAATTCATGCTTATTCTTTATACTGCATTTTTTTTTGAGTTGGCTTCTCCTAAGCTAAGTAATATATTTGAATTTCTCATTTGATAGATTTGGAAATTTTGGGTTGCTAATATAAATTTTTCTGGAACATATTTGAGCCCTTAGTTGCACTTATTAAAAAAAAAAAGCATTTACTAAATGTCTTTAAATATACAAATTTATTCATCTAGTTATAGAGTAGCAAAAATAGAAAAAAACCCCCCTAAATGTTCTACAGTAGAGGTTAGGTTTTATTTACATGCATGAAATATGGAATCATATGTATTGCTAAGAGTACTATTTTAGGTGAATTTTCAGAGACAGATTTCACTTTAAAAGTTACTTTCTCAAAGAGGCTTTGTTAGCTATTCCATCTAAACACTTTTCTGTACCTGTATATACTGTCACTATATATGTGGGGTAAATAATACCAATGAGAATAGGTACATTGTTTAGTACGGTATGTGTGTCCTGTGCCTAGTATACTTCCTTATCTGTAGGAGGTGCACAGAAATTTTTGGAATGAACGAGTTACTATGAAGAGTACAGAAAATAACATGTAAGTTGAAAAAGCAAGACACTGAAAACAGCATAATTCTATTCACATAAATTATGCACAATTCCATAAACATAAACATAAAACATAGTACTTTCCAGATTTGTGGTTATATACATATGGATGTAGAGAAGAAGAAGAAAAAAGACTAGTAGGAAATAAACTGAAATGTTAACAGTTACTGTCTGTGCTGTGGGTCATGCATAATTTTGAAGAGAATCTTTAAATATAAGCGAGTGAAGTAAATATTGGAAGATTATGTCACCTTCATAATGTATTTTACCCTTTCAGCATTAAAGGTGGTCACCTTACCTAAAATGATATATTACAATGCTGTGGCCTTTTCTCCTGTGGAGTAAAATGTACTGTATCTTTGTAGTATGACAGGTTTTATATCTACTTTAGGATTAAATTATGATCTGAGAGTTGCACTTTTGATAAACCGGTTTTAATTTCACATCGTTGAAGCTAAAGGGTAGGGGAAATATATTAGATCTGGTACAAGTGTCTAATTATAATTATTGACACATTTTCAAATGCTCTCTTAAGTGTGATACATGGCCCATGATTTTGACAGCTGTGACTACATTAAACCTGCTAAAGTAAGTACTCTTTCACAAAGGTTTGTTTAAACTTAGAATTGTCAGAAGGATTCTCTGTAAAGTGGATGATCATAGACTTAGAGGTGAAATGGTGGTTCATATCCCACTGTGCCTGATGGGTTTTAGTCGTTGATGTTAATCAGAAGATTATCTGGGTTTACTTTTCATTTCAAGAATGCTGGAATTTTAATTTTTTCTATAGTGTAAAAAATATGCGATGCTATTCTTTTGTGATTTGACTCTGAAATGCTAACATTGATTTTACGTATTTTTCCTACTGAGGGTTTGCAGCCACGTAATTCCAAACCAACAGACTTGCTGTTGCATGACAGTTATCTTTTCTTTTGTCTTTATCTGCCTGCCTGCCTTTCATGCTGGGGATTGAACCCAGAACCTCATACATTCTGAGCAGGCACCCTACCACTGAGCTACATTCCCAGCCCCGGCCTTATTTTGTAAATCTTCCTAGATAAAGTGCATGTGTTATATCCTTTTTGGGTATTCTTTCCTTCTATTTATCTAAGTTTAGTGAGTAGCTACTGTATGCCAGGCACTGAGCACATAGACAAAAGTGTTCTCAGAGAGCTCAGCTTGGCAGAGGCAGAAAAACAACCTAGATATAACAGATGCACCAGAATAGAGCTGTAAACATAAAATGAGATTGGATACAGGGGCTGGAGATGAGGTTCAGTGGTAGACCACTTGCCAAGCATGTGCAAAGCCCTGGGTTTAATCCCCAGCATTGCAAGAGAAAAAAAGAAAAGAAGGGAAGAAAGAAAAAGTTGGGGTGTATTGTAGTTTTGTTTAAGAGGTCACCAAGGAACGTTTTCCTAGGGGAATGATGTTCTTGAGCTTCTTATGATGGTGGATTGCAAAAGGACCTTCCAGTCATAGAGGCTTACAGGAAAGAGAATCCTTTCAAATTGAGTCTGAGCAGAACCTTGCTACTCAAAGTATGGTACTTGGATCAGTAGTGATGACTTCACTAGAAAATCAGTCTCAGGCTACTCTTTAATCCTGCATACAGGAATCAGCTTTGTAACAGTATCCCTAAGTGACTTGAATGCTTCTAAACGTTTGAGAACCATTGGGGCCTAGGGTCCAGGAAGGTGTAAAAAGTGAGAGAACTGGGAAAATACAGACCACTTAAGGAGTTTTTTTTCCCTTCTTTTTTTAAGCACAAAGTTGTTAATGGATAAGTAACATCAATTTATCTTTTCCAAAATTGTCTAGCAGTACTCACAAGGCAACATTTACCAAGACTGTTTCTTGAAACCTAAATCATGCATAAGGTGTTCCACAAAAAATACTCCTCAATTGCAAGACATGCAGGACATTATATCCTTCTCTCAGACAATGTAAAATGTACATTGAGGGTTCTTAAAAGTCAGTCTTGGGGAGAGTCATTAACTTAATCATTTCTATTGGGATATTCCTGGGATCTTCCAAATCTATTTCACAATGAGACTTTATGTAGCCTTATAGCTATTAGCACCTCAGTCTTAAGAGTGTCACATTTTGGGAAATCGTAGCATTACTTCTCAAACTTCAGATACTTTGCCTTATCTTGTAGGGAGACCAACTGCCCTGGTTTGCTTGGGACTTGCTGGATATCCTAGGACACCAGATTTTTAGTGCTAAAATCCT
Source organism: Geosciurus inauris (assembly GCA_004024805.1). Taxonomy (NCBI): domain Eukaryota; kingdom Metazoa; phylum Chordata; class Mammalia; order Rodentia; family Sciuridae; genus Geosciurus; species Geosciurus inauris. The sequence goes on from PVHX01003144.1 coordinate 16,731, forward strand.
GGACAAACCAAGGTGAAGTGGGCATCCTTTCTACCTGTTGACTTCCCCTACCCCAGGTGAGCTCAGCCTTATCCCTTAGAATGCATGTTTTGAGAACACCCCCCACCCCCTACCTCTGTTCTGAGGATTGACCCAGGGCCTGTTGCACACTAGGCAAATACTCTACTACTAGACTGCTTCCCCAGACCTATTTCAGGGCCATTTTCTCTGTCTCTTTCATCTATCTATCTATCTATCTATCTATCTATCTATCTATCTATCTAGTTTTTCCTGGGGGTTCAACCCCAGGGTTTTATGAATACTGGACACTTTGCAAATGCTCTAACACTGAGCTATCATCCCTCATCCTTTTTAATTTTTTAAATTTTGAGCAGAGCCTCAGTAAGTTGCCCAGGTGGATTTCAAACTTGTGATCCTCTTGCCTCAACCTCCCAAGTAGCTGGGATGACAGGCATGTGCTCCATGACAGGCTCTGCAGACACGTTAATGGAATGGTTCCCAACTTTTCCTGTGCTCCATCTGGTGAGGTGTTGTGATTTATTTGGTCTGCTTTTGAAAGGTCCCCAGGTTATTCTAATGTGCATGAAAGTTGGTTCAGACTAATTACCTGTGGAAATATAGTTTGGGTGTGCTACTTATGGATTTGTTTTAACATGGGATAGGAAAAAAAAAATTAGAAAGAAAAGAGCCCAAGTACCATTTAGCAGCATGATGGGGGATCACTGGTAGTCCATGTTTCACACTTTGGGAAATAGATAGTAGCAGTCCCTACAAGAAAGGAGGAGGACCCTATTGCTTACTTTGTGACAAATGTGGCTGGAGAGATTGGTGAGAATTTTTAACAATGTTTGGGAGGGTGAGCTGATGACTGATCTGATCTGATCTGATCTGTATGGGGGGAGAGCATGGGAGGAGGAGGATATCTGATAACTGAGGTTCCCTGTCACAGATGGTTATCACATAACAGAATAGGAGGAATAGGGCATGCTGGAAGGGGACAGGTTCAGTTTGACAAGTTGGGTTTGAGGGGTCTTGGGACACTGAGATAGAGCTATCTAGTGGTTATTTAGAAGAAAAAGAATTAACAGCTCAGAGGAAAGCACTGACCTGGAGACAGATTAGAGTTTGTCCTGGTCCAGGCAGCAGCGAAGTTCAGGTGGGGATCGGATTCTATAGGAAAAAAGGGAGAGGGTTTGATTGCCAAAGTCCCCAGGGAGAGTGCTTGGACAAGGACTGGTAAGAAGAGTGTAGGAACAGCCCAGCGTGGATGGGACACTAAGGGAGCAGGAAGAGAAGGCTCCTCCAGGTATTCCCGTGAACCAAATGGGCTAGAATTCAAGCAGGCGATGCGCTGGCCGTTTATGATGTCACTAGTAATGCTTGTGCAAGGTTAGCATGAGGAAGGAAGCCCTGGTACAGTGGGCTGAGAGGGAGGTACAGCTAGAGTAAGTGACCTTTTCTGGAACTTTTGTCTGAAGAAAGAGCCTGGGTTGGTGTAGGGTCTTAGGGAACTAAATCTAGGTTTGTTTGGGGGAGTAGTCATCCTCTGGTTACTCATGGAGTTTACTTCAACAAAGAAAAAAGATTACAAGGGAAATTCAGATATTCACAGAAGAATTGCCAGAGCCCTCTGGGGTTCCATAAATTTGCTTTACTTACTAACATAGCCACTCACCTTGTCTCTCCTTCTTCCTTGAAGCTCCCCTTGATATTCCCTCGACACAACAATCTCAGTGTCTGAATTTATGTGTTTATAAATGTCATTAAAGATTCTTTTTATGGTGATGCTCAGGCAGCATGTGATTAAGTGTTCAACCTTTGTTCCTATGTTTCTCACGTTCATGGAGGGCTCTGTAGCTTACCAAAGCAGTGCCACATCTTATGTGATCCTCTTAATCACCTTTTCAGGAGGCAGAGCAGAAAGTAATATTATTCCTCTTCACAGAGAGAAAAAAATCCCTGAAGTTTAAATATATTAAGAAGGGCTTGCTAATGATGAATGATTTAGTAATGGGTCCAGGATGGAATCCTGCTTTCCTGGTGTAATATTTTTTCCATTATATTAGCTGGGAGGGTTGTCTCCATTTTTTGTCTTTGCATTGGTTTTTAAATCCCTTGAGGGCAGCTACCACATGTTCATTGTTGAGTTGTTACTATTGACTCATCTGTTCAGTGTTGCTTGGAGTATGTGGGTGATGGTGGTGGTGGGCAGGAGGCCCTTTGGCCCAAGCTTGCCACTCACAAGCGTGTCACATCTTGACCTTAACATTGAATGGTAGAGTCCCAGAAATACACCATCAAGATTGAAGAAGGCATCGTGGATTATGTAACTTTGAACTCATGTCTCATAACTAGACCCTGTAATTATCTTGAGATCAGCCCAGTAGTACTGCCTGGCATGTTTTGTAAATATTTAAAATATGCACAGTTTTTGCCACCCTGATTTTGCATCCTTTTTATTCAGATGGTCCTTGACTTATGATATGGTTTTGCCCCAATAAACCTTTGTAAGTCAAAAATATCATAAGCTGAAAATGCATTTAATACACTTAACCTACTCTCAGTTGTTTACCTTCATGAAGGGGTCTGACTGGGAGCTGCTGCTGGCTGCCCAGCATCATGAGAAAATATTTTACTGGGTATCATTATATTTGAAAAAAATCAAAATTCATGATTCCAAGTATGGATCTACTGAAAATACATATTACTTCTACAACCGTTGTTAAGTAAAAAATGTTAAAGCCAAATGCAATAGTTCACACCTGCAATCCCAGCTACTCAGGAGGCTGAGGCAGGAGGATTGCAAGTTTGAGGCCAGCCTGGGCAACTTAGCGAGACTCTGTATCAAAATTTTTTTTAAAAGATTGGGTGTGTATCTCTGTGGTAGAGTGCTCCTAGGTTCAATCCTCAGCACTGCTACAATAATAAGAACAACAACAGCAAATAAAAAACAAAAGCAACAATTACCACTCCCCCTGATAACCAAAAAAAGAAAAAATGTAAATTCAACCGTTGTAAATTGAGGATGGTCTCTATTTTAATACCATAAATCATCCAGAGGGGCCCTCCTCTGTGTGAAATCCTTTGATGAACTGTATGGAGGGACATGAAGATGAATCAGGCCCTCTCACAAAACTCATAGTCTAGGAAAGCTGATTTTTTTTTTTTTTTTTTTTTTTTTTTTGAGACCAGGAATTGAACCTAGGGCCACTTAAACACTGAGCTGCAACCCCAGCCCCCACCCCTTTTAATTTTTAAATTTTAAGACAGTCTTGTTAAGCTGCTCAGGGCCTTGCTAAGTTGCTGAGGCTGGCTTAGAACTTGTGATCCTCCTGCCTCCCGTGGCTGGGATTAAAGGCATGTGCCACCACACCTGGGTGCTCATATTGTTTTGTAACTAATTGCAGAGCACATGTTAGCCACTTCATACAAACTTTTTTTTTTTTGAGATTGAACTCAGGGGCAATCAACCACTGAGCCACATCCCCAGCCCTATTTTGTGTTTTATGTAGAGACAGGCTCTCACTGAGTTGCTTAGCGCCTCACCCTTGCTGAGGCTGGCTTTGAACTCATGATTCTCGTCTCAGCCTCCCAAAGTGCTGGGATTACAGGCTTGTGCCACTGCGCCCGGCTCAAACTTGTTTTGAATTGAGGGAGGTGACCTTTTGGGTAACATATTCTCTATGTTATCATGATGGACCACTCTCAAGTTTGTATTACTCTTTAATGCTCTTTCCCATGAGACATTAAAGATCTGGTGTTAGAATTTGGGGAAGGGGAATGATGAAAGAGAATGAAGAAGTGGAATCAGCAAGTTTTAGGACATGAGACTACAGGTTTCAAATGGGCAGTGAACAGCTGAAAGCAGGAAGGAGTCACTCAGTTAGCTGGGAACATGTACTTTTCAAAGAGCACACCAAGGGGATGGAAAGATGGGATAGGAGTGATTCAAATCTGGAGATGTACTGAAAGCTTTCTTCAACCTAAATTATAGCTGCAGGACAAAAAAACATTCTAACATTTTTTCTACCTGCAATAAAGGCTACTATGGTATAATTCCTTTTGTAGGGTGATGTCTAAGAATCTGTAATTCAGTCTACCTTAGAATTTGTTTCTTGAAGTGTCATAAATTGGGGAAAAGGAATAAAAATTTGACTCCTCTTCTTATGCTTATATTAAAATTTTAGGTTCCTAGTTCATTATGAAGGAAGGAACATTTTAGTCATTAAAGAGATTGAGGCAGATGAGTTCATGTTTGGTCATCAAAAAATGTATCATTAAGAGCTTATTTCTTTTGGGAGGAGAAAAGGGCAAAATATGAGTCAGAGAGAACATAGTCATTTCCCTCCACTTGATTCAGCCACCCTCCTACCGAAGGACCATCAACCCGGCTAGTGTAACTCAGATGGTAATGGCCATTGGCATTTGTGGGATTTCATAGTTGATAAAGCTGTACCCGAAGACCACATGCAGTTGCTCTGACTCTTATATATAAAGTGAGCACTTCTGATGAGTGGGGGCACACATGGATTGTTCACTTAGAAAAGGGGCTTCCGTTGATTTAAAATCCAAAAGTGCTGCATGCAATTCTGACTTGAACAATTTTCTTCTTTGTGAGGGGCCTATCAGTTCCTTGGCAATTATCGAAAGGGTGGTGACACTGGTAGAGCATCAAGTTTGTTTTGTAGATGAAGCTAGATATTGTTCTGTGCATTTGGGGTTTGCCAGTTCTATGGCAAAGCACCATGGTTCTCTCCCTCTGTCTCTGCTCGTGGTCTTTCAGGTCTTCTATGTTGTGTTCCATGTTACTGGAGATTGAAACAATCCCCAGATCTTTGTGCAAATCAAGAGAGAGCCTAACTAGAAATATGTCTATGAGAGATGGGTATGAAATGTTAGGAATAGAAAGATGCCTTAGTCTTTTTTTTTTTTTTTTAAAGTCTTTTTTAGGGTCTGTTTGATTTGTTCATTCTTCTTTTCCTTCCTTCTTTCCTATACCAGCTGTGTGTTAGGCTCTGTACTGTTGTGTGTTGGTCATACAGGCACCAAAGAAGCTCACCCTGGCTTCCAGAGTGTTCCTGGCTTAGTGAGGGAGATATGTGACTCAGTGGTTGCATTACAGATTGGGAAGTGCAGAATGTGCAGCGGAACACCTAACCTGCATGGCAGGAAAGATGTAGGGAATGTTCTGACCCAGGGAGGTGCCAGGATTTTAAGAATGACTGGGACTTCATCTGGTAACATAAGGAAGGAGATTCTAGCATAGGGACATTCTGTGCAAAAGTGGAAGGCATAAGAAGGGCATGGTTCATGTTGTGACCAGCGGTTGGTTTAGTTGAACTACTGCTTAGATATGGTATGCATGGGAACTGATGGGATGGCAGGTTGGAAAGGCTGGGGAAGGCTACATGGCAGAGACTATTTATTGTGGCCTGATCAATATAGGTCTTATTCTCAAATTATCCTGGCTGTTGGGGAATATGAGGCAGGAAAGGGATCTGATTAGATTTGGATGTATTAACCACTGGTGGCAATTTTGAGGATGATCTTTAAAAATTTTATGTGTACTTGTATGCTGTAGACAAAATTGTCTCTCTATCCCTCAGTTCATATGTTGAAGCCCTAACCTTCAGTACTATGGTATTTGAAGATGGGACCTTTGGGGGTTAATTAGGTTTAGATGAGATCATGCAGGTTGGGCCTTCATGTTGGGCTTGTGTCTTGATAATAGACACTAGGGAGGCTGCCTTCTGCAGGTCAGGGAGAGAGCCCTCATCAGCACCTTGACACATTGTCACGCTAATTGCAGACGTCCATCATCCGGATCTGTGAGAAAAAAATTCTGTTGTTGAAGTCACCTAGTCTATGGTATTTTATGATGGCACCCTGAGTTGACCAGTATAACCTATTATAGTAGTCCCCTCTTATCAGTGGGTAAGAACAAATCTTCTAACCATGAAATTATGAAGAAGGGAAAAATGTGTTTTGCCATCATACCTCAAACTGCAAAAGTTATGACCACAGTGCATAAGTGTGTCACTAAAATGGAAAAAGAAGGCCAGGTGCCATGGTGAACACTTGTAATCCTAGCTATTCAGGAGGCTGAGGCAAGAGCACTGCAAGTTCAAGGCCAACCTAGGCAACTTAGTGAGACCCTGCCTCAAAATAAAATAAGCCAAAAGGACTGAGGACTGGAGTGTAGTTCAGTGGTGGAATGCTCCTGAGTTCAATCTCCAATACTGCCCCTCCCCGCAAAAAGCATAAATGTGTGGGTGGAAAACAAACAGAAAATGTATTCTAAGAGTCATGTGTTACACCAGAAAACCTTGAGCCTATAGGAAAAAAACATGTAGGGTTTGGATATAGGGTTTGGTACTATCTGTGGGTTCAGGTATCTCTGGAGGCCTTAGGACATATTCATCCATGGATAAGGGACATATGTCTTTTTCCTACTAATTCCTTACAGTTTGTCTCTTTATTGGCTTTTTTTTTTTGAGCTTAGAGATAGGCTTAAGTCTTCCCTACCGTTAAAATGGTTCGAACCCTACGCCTTTCTCAAGCCACTTGCTTGGGGAAGCATTGCAGACGACCGGTCCATAATCACTCTTGTGGTCTTCTCATTCCAAATCTTCAAAACAGTGTTTATTTTTCTTTTCCAATGATCTTCTGATTTTGCGCCCATGCATCAAATGTTTCTGAAGTGCCTCCAAGTACCGTTTTGGGACAAGGAACGGGCCAGTGTCTTCAGTGCTGCTGACTACTCAGCAGGCTCCTTGTGGGCATTCATCCACCAGGCCTGCAGTCACTTTGCACTTTACTGAATCCCCACAAAGTTGAGGGATGCAGTATCTCTATGAGCCCATTCTGCCTTTGGACAACTCTTGACTAGGTAGCTTATATTCTTTTTTACTCTATACTGAATAAGCTTCTGTTTATCATTTGGTCAAAATGTGTCTTCTCTTTTTTTAGCTACACAGAATGGAGTGAGTGTCTTATTGTTATGTGATGAGACTTGTCATGTTGAACTCTAATATTCTTTTCTTCCTATGCGGGGGAGGGTCCTAGGGATTAGACCCAGGGCCTCACACATGCTAGGTGAGTACTGTACTACAGAGCCACATCTCTAGCCCTCTAATATTCTCTTCTTGAAGCAGAACATTTCCAGTGCTTCCAAGTAGTCACCAGCAGCTGTACTGCTGCCCACCTTGCCATGCACATTTTGGTTTGATTAAGTCTTTTAAAAAGGGGTGTCTAGAATCAACTGCAGTATTTCTGGCTAGGATTCTGTATTTTTTTTTTTTTTTTTTGTAACTTCCATGCTTGTTTTGTATGCCTCAAACTACTATATTTTATATTTCAGAGAGCCATGTTGTCCTACCTATTGAGTATTGAGCTGCCTGCCAGTGGGAATCCCAGAGTTTTTCACAGGTGCTACTGCTTGGTTTCCTACTCCTCATTGCCTATGTTCATTCCCTTTACTAAACATAGGGCCTTACATTACCTTACTTTTCAGTATGTCAGATCCTGCTAATAGCAGTAGACTTTTTTTTTTAATTCCATTTTCATTATTTTAGGGAAGAGATGAGTTCTTTTCCCTTTTTTTTTTTTTTTTGGTTCTGAGGATTGAACCCAGGAACACTTAACCCCTGAGCCATATCCTCAGCATTTTTACTTTTATTTTGAAACAGGGTGTCACTAAATTGCTAAGGGTGTCATTAAATTGCTGAGGCTGGCCAAGAACTTGTGATCCTCCTGCCTCAGCCTCCTGAGTTGCTGGGATGACAGGCCTGCACCACCATGCCCAGCAAGAGATGAGTTTTTTTAAAATGGTACCCTTTATGTAGAAACTTAACAGACATCCCTCTTTAATCTTTTGTCTGTGTTGACCACAAATATTTAATGAGAAACTTTGTCAAATGCTTTGCCAAAATCTAAGTGTATGTTTCCTTGAACTGTCAGGTTAGGAATCTTTTTTTTAAGTTTTTTTTTTTTTTTTTTTGGTGCTGGGGATTGAACTCAGGGGTACTCGACCACTGAGCCACACCCCCAACTCTATTTTGTGTTTTATTTAGAGACAGGGTCTCACTGAGTTGCTTAGCGCCTTGCCGTTGCTGAGGCTGGCTTTGAACTCGCAATTTTCCTATCTCATCCTCCCGAAGTGCTGAGATTACAGGTGTGCGCCACCGTGCCCAGCTTAAATTGATTTTTTATTGGTATATTATATGTAATGATGGAATTCATGGTGACATGTTTGTACCCACACATAACATAATTTGTTCTATTTCATTTCCCTCAGCCCCCTTCCCCACCACTCCCACTGGTTCCTTTCCTCTACATTAGTGTTCTCCTAATTTAAGGAGATTCCCATCCCACTCCCTTCCCCACCTTGTCCTTTAGCATCCACATATGAGAGAAAACATACAACCCTTGACTTTCTGAGTCTGGCTTATTTTACTTATCACGATGCTGTCCAGGTCAGCTTAGGAATCTTACTAAAATAGGAAACTGGGTTAATCTTGTATGACTTGTTCTTATTTTTGGGGTTCCCAGAGATTACCACTTTCTTTTATTCTTATTAATTTTTGCAGTACTAGAGATTAAATCCTGGACCTTAAGCATAATAAGCAAATACTCTACCACTGAGCCTGTTTTAAAATAAGAAAAATATATATTTATATGGCAAATATAATATATGTATATTTTATACATATATACATAAAATATTTTATATGTAATACAAAATATTCCCAAGTAGCTGGGATCATCATGTTTTAAGTATTTAAAATCCATTCCCAAATCTTGCCTGGGATTTTGCTCTGCATCTATATAGTCTGTGGACAATTTTCATTCATTTTAATTCTCCTGAAGCATCTAGTGATCATTGGATGCTTTCAAATGGTAAGGCTGACTTCCTTTTTCTCAAAATTTTGAAATTTTCTGAGATTGCTTTTTCTCTCTTTCAAATCTCTATCCTTTAAGATTCTCTATATTTTCATTGTTCAATAAGCTACCCACTAGCCACAATCAACACAGACGCGTGACTGGCTCTAATGAAACTACCGGCTTCAAGTTGAAAGCCAGAGCAGGAAATGCTGACACACAGAGAAGAAGGTTAAGGTCGACTATTCCGGGAATTGTGAGAAGAGCATGAAGGAGAAAAGTGGTCACAATTTAACCAGTTAGACCAGCTCATTGCTATTGCCAGGTTATATGTTTATGTCTATGCCTGTCTTCTGTTGGCAATGAGTCATTCTTGCAAATAAAGTAAATATTAATGGATTCATGTGAATGGTATTATTTGTTTTTTTTTTTTTAAATATAAAATTGTATGAGAAGTGCACCAAGAAATAATGAGTTTGCCTCAGCACCACATAAAATAAATAAAGATATAAAAAATAATAGCACATCATTTATAAAAAATATATATATATAAAAAAAAAAGTAATGAGTTTGGGAAGCAAAATGAGTCTTTAAATTGGCAGTTTTGACATGTGATTCTCTGTAGTGTTGTTCTCCTTGCTGGGTTATTTGAGTACTATATGATTGTGTTTGGAGGCATTTCCCAATATTTTAATATTATCCATGAGCTACAATTTTTGTGAGTACTACTAAACGTGATATTTCTTACATAGTAAACAATGTTTAAAAAGATAAAATAGTGAGTAAAGAGTACTGGATGTATTTTTAAAGTCTTTTATGACTTTAGAAATTATAATTTCTTGTTTCCAAATCCTAAATGTTGATATCTGTAGGAAATTTGAAAAATAGTAGTCCATAGTGCTTATGCTGAGAACTATTTGTCCTCATCTATAATGTGATGGGTACAGAAATTGAGATTAAGTGTTTGGAGATTATTATGGCAATTTGACATTGCCACAACTGAGCATGTGGCAGGTGGATTTAACTCACTGAACAGGGTGTTTTAAAAAAAGCATTGGACCATTATGGACTGTAAATTTAGTTGGATAAGTGCTGGTCTAGGTGAGAGAGAGTGATTGGCTGGCTTAGGGATAGAGTATGAGAAGATGCTGGTTGGAATCAAGACATTGGAAGTGGATCCAGTGGGGTTTGCCACAGGCTAGGGTTAGATGTTCTAGATTCTCTTTTCCCTTTTGGTGTTTCACTTGTAAAATGGGTGTACTTATGAGAACCAAACTCAAGGATTGTTTTATTATATTAAATGTTTCCTTGAGCTTGCTGGAATTCTCCCATATACACTGTTGCTAATATAATGCTGTAATCTATATCAAGTGTTTCTTTGTGCTTGCTAGAGTCCCTGCTGTACACTGTTACTAATAAAATCTTACTAATTCAATTATATAGTCCCCTCGATTAGCCTATCAACTGCTCACCATTATATAGGAAAGAACATTTAAACTGTTGACTTTTAAGATAGGTACCATCTTCTTTCAGACTCTTCTCCATGGTTATCTTGTACCTCATCCTCTTACACTCTTGACAATAGCCCAACTAGATTTCTACTGTTCCAGTCAACCCACTGTTTTATAATAAACCACCCCAAGTACAGTGACATAAAATGACAACCATTTTATTACACTCACAGTTTAGTGAGTCAGGGATTTGGAACATATACAATAGTATCTGGGGCCTCAGCTGGGAATATTTGAAAGCTGGGGCTGGACTCATCTGAAGGTCCCTTCAGTCATGTCTGGCAGTTAATGCTGCCTGCCTGCTGCTTGAGGGTTGGGAGCTCAGCTGGCGCTGTCAGCTGAAACACCTACATGTGGTCTCTCAGCATGGGCTATTTTGAGCTTCCTCAGAATATGGCGGTTGAATTCCAAGGACAAGTGTCTTAAGAGACAGGAACTGGAAGCTGCAAGTTTCTCAAGATCTGGCCCTAGAAAGTGTGACTGTCACTTCCACTGTATTCTGTGGGTCAAGCTGTTATAGATCCTGGATTTCAGAGAATGGGATCCAGATCCTGCCACTTAACAGAAAGAGAGCCACAGCTTGAGCCATGTTTTAAACCACCACAGCCTAATGTTCGCCATGCCTCCTACACTTATTGGTGTTTAAGTCCCTCTCAATGTCAGCTGCTTTCTCCCTCCACTCCCTGCCACCTCCCAGTACAGACTCCATCTCTGTCTACAGATTCCTTCTGGGGACCATACACATATGTTTTTGTGCTTATTCTTTTCTTTATCCATCTAGCCTTTTGAAAATGATATATCTCAGTTTCCCAGGGTGACATATGTTGCTTTTCTCTTTTCCTTTGGAAACTTTAAACTTATCCCTCTTCTCTCAAGAAAGATGGAAGGTGGAATTATCTTATTATTTTATTTTGTGTTATTTAGATACCACCCATGCAGTAAAGTACCCAAATCCTGAGTTTACAGCTCAGTGAATTTTTACATCTGTCTTTATCCATGTAAGCATCATCACACATGAAGATATAAAATTATTTTCATCACCTCAGAGGGAAACAGCTTATCTTAAATCCTTTCTTGAATAAGGTGGTTATATGAATGAATTAGTAGATTCTCTCTGACTGCCTTATGTGGCACGTGTAGTACAGTATTCTCCCAGTTACTGGTAGGCAATCTAAGCCAAAACATATTACATGGAAAATTCCAGAAATAAACAAGTCATAGCTTTCAAATTGCACAGTATTCTGAGTAACATAATGAGATCTTGTGCTTTCCTGCCTGGAATATGAATCATCCTTTTGTGCAGGGTATCTATGTTATATATGCCACCTGCCTGTTGGTGAGTAACCACCTCAGTTATCAGATCTACTATTGTGGTATCTCAGTAACCCTTATTCTATTTGATAATGGCTCCAAAGAGCAAGAGTGGTCATACTGGCAATTTTATTATAGTATATTGTTATAATTGTTTTATTTTATTTTTAATTACTGTTGTTAATCTCTTCCTGTGCCTAATTTATAAATTAAACTTTGTTATAGGATGTATGTGAAAGGCGGAAATGTATATATGGGGTTAGTACTATCCTTCCTTTCAAGCATCCACCAGTCAGGGGGCGGTCTTGAATATATTCCAGTTGGATAAGCGGAGACTACTATAATAGTGTTTAGTTTAGAAAGTTACAAAGGTCTGAAGTAGCTGAGTCAGGAAATGTTAAACCAGGGAGATAGAAGGTCAGACATGAGCTCTGGAAGAATTAAATGGATCCATCTCGGGTGAGGTAGGGGGAAGAAGCAAGGAGGAATCCTTTCAGGAAAAATTCAGAGAAGATAAATTTGTCAGAATGTTAGAGAGAGAAACATAAATCTTAGTTTGCTGTTGCCACTTCAAATCATCACAGATTTATATTTGTTATATTTTATAACAACGCAAATTTATTTTCTTACAATTCTGGAGATTCTTAGGGGAGAATCCATTTCCTTTGGCTTGTGGTTCCTTTATCTTTAAACCACATTGCTTTAATCATTTCATCAAATCACCTCCTCTCTAAAGTTAAATCTCCCACTTTCTCCCCATCCCTACTCCCCTTCCTTTTGCCCATGTGCTGGGGATTGAACCCAGGGTGTTCTACCGCTGAGTTACATCCACAGACCTTTTTTATTTTTTATTTTAGACAGGATCTTACTAAGTTGCCCGGGCTGGCCTCAAATTGAGGATCCTCCTGCCTTAGCCTCCTGAGTTGCTGGGATTATGGGCAGGCACCATGGCACCTGGCTCTGTCTCCCTCTTGAAAGGATACTTGTGATTATATTTAGGGCCCACCCAGATAATCCAGGATAATCAGCTCACCTCAAACTTATCTCAAAATCCTAATTACATTTGCACAGCCCCTTTGACATATAAATTAGCTCACAGATTCTGGGGATTAGGGTATGGATACTGTACTTGGTTTTTGTTTTTCACGGATTGTCACAAAGGGAAGGCCTATCAGGTATTTGCTTCTAATTCATTTTCCTTTTTAATATTAACATCCCAGCAACAGTACATTGTACATTTTATTTCCTTGCTTAAATATCTCTGGTGAGTCCACCTTAGCTAATCAAATTAATAAGGCCTGGATTGACATTCAAGTTGCTCTTTAATCCCAAGTACATTTCACTTTTAGCTCGTCTGCAATCTGACGTTGGAGCCCTTGCTCATTGTTTCTTTGTGGCCAGCTTGTTTCTCCCTTCTCTTGCTGTTTCTTCCTCCTGCCTGCAGGACCCTCGCCTCCCTGCTTCGCCACCAGCACTTTCCTTGCCATCTGTGTTGGTTTTCTAGGGTCGCCATAAGGATTTTTCACAAACATGGTGATTTAAAACAACAGAAACATATTCTCTCACAGTTGTGGAGGCCTGAAGCACGACATTAAGGTGCCAGCTCGGTCGTGCTCTGAGGTCCGGAGCAGAGAACTCTGCAGTGCTTCTCGCATCTTCTGGTGTCTCCAGGAATTTCTTGGTTTGCGGCATAACTCCAGTCTCTACTTCTTTCTGAACATGGACTTCTCTGTGTGTCTCTCAGTGCATCTATAATAAGGACACTCGTCATTGGATTTAACGCCCACCTGGATAATCCAAGATGATCTCTTCTCAAGTTCCTTAACTTAGTTAATGTAATTAATTGGCAAAGACTCCCCACCCCCCCCAGTAAATAAGCTTATTTTGTTTAATTTTTTTTTTTTAGTTGTTGATGGATCTTTATTTATTTTATTTATTTATATGTGGTGCTGAGAATCAAACCCAGTGCCTCACGCATGCTAGGCAAGTGCTGTACCACTAAGCCACAATCCCAGCCCAATAAGCTTATTTTTACAGGTTCCAAGTTGGAATATGCCATTATCTTTTGGGGTGCCATTATTTAATTTACTGTACCACCTTAATGAGCAATCATAGCTTATTTATTTGGCCTCTTGACATGACATGCCTACACAATTATTTGGATCCCATCATTTCTATCCTACTATTTTTGGATGATTTTGCCTCTTTGGCTAGACTATAAGTCCATTTGGGCTATTATAACAAAATGGCTTAGGCTGGGTAATTTGTGAACAATAGAAATGTATTGCTCATAGTTCTATAGTTTTAATCCAAGATCAGGGTGCCAGCAGCTTTGGTGTCTGGTGAGGGCTCACTCTCTGCTTCACAGATGGCATGTTCTTGCTTGTCCTCACATGGCAGAGAAGGCAAGGGGCTCCCTGGAACATCTTTTGTAAGAGCATTAATCCTGTCCCTGAGGGTGGAGTCCTTGTAACATACTCACTTTCCAGTGTTATCTCTTCGTGTATTGTTAGGTTCCAGCATGCGTTTTGAGGAAACACCAACATCAACATTCAGACCACAGCAGCCATTGAGATAAAGAAACCTTCTTTTGCCAGGCATGGTGGCACATTCCTGTAATCCCAGCAACTCAGGAGGCTGAGGCAGGAAGGTTGCAAATTTAAAGCTAGCCTGGGCAACCTAGTGAGACTCTGTCTCAAAAAATAAAAAGGGCTGGGGATGTAGCTCAGTGTTCTACCAGTAGTAGAAACTCCGCTCTGGGTTCAACCCCCAGTACCAAAAAAATAAAAAAGAAAAAAAAGCCTTTTGATTCCAAACCCTCAGATCCTGGCATAGTACTTAGTCATATGGTTTAAGAAACACTTATCAGTTAACTGTTTTATGTTTGTTTTGTTCTGGTACTGGGGATTGAACTCAGGGCCAGTTTACCATGGGGAACTACCTCCTCCGACCTTTCCATTTTTTTTTTTTTTTTTTGGTTTGGAGACAGAAATAGTATAAAAACTATTCACACAGCATTGTCATTGGATTAGGTATTTTAAGTATCTGAAGATTATATGGTAGGATGTGAATAGATTATATGTAAATATTTAACCAGGTTGTGTAAAGGACTTGAATATCCACAGATTTGGGTATTAAAGAAGGTCCTGAAACCAGTCCCTTGTGGATGCTGAGGAATAATTTTATTTTGAAAGATAATGGATAATATTTCTTACTGGTTTTTTTTTGTTGTTGTTGTTTTTTTTAGTTTCTGGTCTTTTACTTTTTGGCAGGAGCAGCTTACTGCTTTTTATTTCTCTGGAACTTTAAGTAGTGGTTGGGAGGGGGCTGATGGTAGGGTGGCTAAGCAGAGAAAAGCCCAGCAACTTAGTGGGGACAGTGGTTTTGGAGATGTGCCAGGTGAAGCTTGCAGGCCTATTGGCAGCTCTGTCACTGTTACTTGGGAATCTGTCTTACCTGGTCTCTTAGAACTAGTCTTTATCTTCACTGAAATCCTTTCTGGTGCATTTTGTAAACTTAGAAGACTCTTATAGACCCCTAAGATCAATTTTCCTCATCCAAGTGTAGAGGGTAGGGGAGGAGGAGGAGAACAGTTTTCTTCCTACGAGGAGAGATTCCCAGTGTCCTCTGCTGGACATGCTCTCCTTTGCCTGCACTGTAAGCACAGCTGCTCTTGAAAGCTTACCAATGAGCACAGGCCTTTGGCTGTTTTCCCAATCCTTCTCTTCTTTATTTGGTTTGATTTCAAGGTTATCTGATAACAGTTTTTTTCTTCTTTTTATTTTATCTCAGGCTTACTTTGGATGGATGCTAGCAGTCTGACCCTACAAAAATCTAAGGGGTGCTCTGTTGTTTTTTGAACTAAGCACTGGAAGGTGACTGATTTTCAGCCTTTTTTTGTATTTTCAAGCTGCTATTTGGTGGCTACCTTCATTTGGAATTTACTGTCCATGGACCTGATGTAACTGGTCCCTATAATGTAACCATTACTTACAGTGACAGCACCTATAGCATTGATTAGATGCATGTTAATCTGCTTCCATGAGATCATGGCTGGTAAGGAACACAGAGACTCTAACATAATAGGTAAGGATGGCCTATAGTGCCTGGATGGTGTGGACTTGAAATCCATTCTACTACTTCCTAGCTTTGTGAGGAAGTTACCTCTCTGAGCTTCAGTTTTATCAACTAAACTGGAGGTGATGATTCCTGTTGTATCATGTTGTATGTTGGAATATGTATGTAAATCACTAGCATAACAATGTTTGCTACCTGGCTAAGTATTCAAAAGATTGGCTCTGCTGCTGTTCTTATTTATTTTACAGGGAAAATTGAGGCAGGAGCAGTACTTCAGGAATGTTTCAAATCACTTTTAGTAAGACTTAACTTGTTGGGTAACACAGTATATAAGTCAGTCATGACAATCGTAACACTCTGGCTATGTGGTATATATTTGTTAGTTTGTGCAAAGACAGAAAAGGACATGAATAACAGCACATGAACTGAATTTTTTTGTCATCTGAAGCATTTATCATGCTAGCTCTGCAAAGCCACACTTTCTACTAGTTTAAGGCTTCCACATCCAAATTCAAGGGGAGGATAGAATTTAGAGTGTAGTTTAGTTAGCATTAAATGCACATCTTTAAGATTAATTGTGACTGTTAAACTCTGAGAGGTTTATTCTATAATCATGGCTTCTGTAATAGATATGTGATTAAATACATTGTGGCTTTGTACTAGAAAATCTTGAATTCATATACTACCTTTCAGATGAGCCTTAGAATAGTCCTCCACTCTGAGTTACTATTTTACATTCAGAAGACATTTCTTAAGCACCTCTGAGAAATCACATGATTTTTACGTTTTTAGGAAAGAACAGGGACAAAAATATGTCGTCAGACCTTGAACATTGATGTTGGGACTGAATGTTGAGGACTTTGCAGAGTTCACTGGTTCATTAGTTGAAGAATTCTTCATGTAGAAACATGTATTCTTACATGGAGAGTGCCTACCAGATTTGTATCTTTCAGCAGGAGACATATGGTCAGGTACATGAATGAACTTCCGAGTGAGGTTTGGACCTGGTCAATTTTATGACAGTAGGAACTTGGTCACATTGCTTTTAGGCCACCAGTGTGTAAAACTCCCTGCTGTAGGTGCTCAGTATGTCTTGGTTGAGGACACGATATGGATAGGAAAGACAGTGAACTGAATGGGGTTAAAACATCCTCTGTACTCTGTACTCCATGTAGTTTATTTCTAACTTGGCTTTTGTTAAGGGTCAGGAAGTTGGATGGAAGAGAGATCTATCCATCTTTTGAAGCACCAACTGTATGCCAGTATTGTGCCAGGAACTGGTAATGAGATGGTACAAAAGATATTTTTCAGGGCTGGGGCTATAGCTCAGTGGTAGAGCGCTTGCCTAGCACGTGTGAGGCACTGGGTTTGATCCTCAGCACCACATAAAATAAATAAATTAAATAAAGGTATTGTGTTCATCTACAACTAAAAAATATTTTAAAAAGATATTCTCCGGTGCCTTCTTCAGTGCTGGATGATTGGAGGTTCTGTTTGTCTAAACAGCTATTGTAACAGGAGTATTTCCCTAGAATGACTCCCCCTAAGGCAGGGGTTGGGTGAACCCAACTATTATGTCTAATTAAGTCCTTAGAATTGGCGTCTATTTTATTGTCCCAAGAAGTAGCTTGGTATATATGGCCATTTAATTACATGATTTTCCTGTCTAAGCAGTCTTGGTGGCCTTCTTCTACTTCTCTTTACCCCCAAATAGAAGAAATCAGGGCAGGTTCCTCCCACCACATCCCATCCCATCAATCTCCTTATGACTTTAAATAAAAGAGTGAAAATAAAGGTTTGAGATTTCTGTGTCTTCAAGGAGAGAGGTCAAGAGTAAGTTGGTTTTCTTTTCTCTCCTTCCCTTCCTGTGGCAATTTAGAACCTGTGTGTTATAGTTTTTTTCTTAGCAACCAACTAAGATGTTACTTACATTATTTTCAACTTTAACATACTCTCTTTTTTATCTTTGGAGCTCAGAAGCCAAGGA
Source organism: Geosciurus inauris (assembly GCA_004024805.1). Classification (NCBI taxonomy): domain Eukaryota; kingdom Metazoa; phylum Chordata; class Mammalia; order Rodentia; family Sciuridae; genus Geosciurus; species Geosciurus inauris. Next base: position 34,497 of record PVHX01003144.1, read on the forward strand.
TGGCAAGAGGGGTTTGAGAAGCCAGCCTCACCTGGGCACTAAGTAAGCGCCAGTGCACGTCATAGTTCTCATCATGCTCAGTTGGTTATGCTGATGATCCTGGGGGGAAGGCGACAGGGGAACAGGGATTGTGGTTGCTGCTGGGACCACAGCCAGGAGGGTATTTATAGTCTGTGGTGAGTGGCTGCGAGCCCACCCTGGTTCTGGATACGCCTCCTCCCTGAAAGTTCCCTGTGTTCTTGAACTGGACCCTGCCCCCGTTGGCCAGACAGTAGTTAATGATAAAGTGGACGGCTGCATGATGGCGGCGCGTGATAGCCTTGGCAGTTCACAGCCTGCAGGTGCTTGTGCTTTGGCTGACCTGAGCACCCAGTGAAGAGCAGGTGTCCCCCTCCCTTGCTGTACTCCTGGCTGCCTTTCTTTGCTGGCCTTTCCTCAAGGCAGCCTCATTAACACGGGGGACCAGGGGACCGACAGACCACTCACTAACTGGAGTCTGCTTTCTTTATGCCACATGGGCTGTGTCAAGTGAAGATTTATAACACTAAAAGAAAATGTAGATCATGAATTTATCTTTCTTCTTTCTCCTTGAAATCAGGTCAGATATCTAGACTGCTTTAGAAAAGGGATCAAAATCAGGTGATGATTTGTACACCTTAGCTCACTCAGAGGCATAAGGACTGGAAGGAAAAGGTGAAAGTAAGTTCTCATAGGAAATTGTAAAAAGGGCAAAAGCATTTTGTTGTTTAGGTGATAAGGTATAATGTGTGTATTTGTATTGATCCTTGGGTGCTTTTAGGGTGAAGGGAGGATTAATTTATTTTGTTTGCATTTATAAGTGACTGAAAACTCAACCTGAGCTAGCCTTGGTAAGTGGCACATTGAATGACAGCCTTTCTGAGGAGTCCAGGTAGAATAGGCTCCAGATCTGGGTTGACTCCAGGCTCAAGCAGTGTCCCTGGGACCCTGTTATTATTCTTCCTTTGTCAACTTCATTCTCAGGCAGGTGCTCCCTTGATGGTATTGGAATTGTTTGTTATTCCCTTACATTCAGGTATAATGAAAAAATCAAACTTCTAGTAATTCTTATAAAATCCCAAGAGTTGCTCTCATTGGACAGGCCTAGGCCACACATACCAAATCAAATACAGTGTACTGATATGTCTAGTCCCTCCTCCCTCACCTTAGCTTGGATTTAGAATAGAAGGGGTGTATTCCAGACCAGATTCAGGGATCACTACTGGAAAGCAGCAGCAGGTAGAGGGACTGGGGAGGAAAAGGATTCCTCCCCAGGAGGAATTATACCACACATGTTGGGGCCCTTCATTATCACAAAGGAGCACAGTTCTTGGACCTCCTTGATTTTGCTGTTTTTCAAGAAGTAGTAAGTTCTAGGTATGTTTTCTGGCATCTCCAGAAACAAGGAGCCAGGGATTCTGCTGATGCCCCTGGGATGTTCATTGCAGGGTATCAGATTATAGTACATCTTAATGGATGCCATGCTAGGTGGCTCTATGGTGTGACATTATCTCAATCAGCTTACACTGTATGTCATTAAATCCAGGATAGTAGCAGAATGGCTATTCTCTACATATGTTTTGTTTGTCTCTGAAAACACGTGTTCCATTTCTCTGGCCATTCAGATTCATTTTGGGTGACTGTCTTGTCAGCCTGGGGCTGGGAAGAGGGGAGGACAGGCTGCGTTTGGCAGCACTTCAAGCCTGGAGCAGCATCCTGCAGCCAGCACCATAAGCTGTATAATTTGTCCATAGAGGCCTATGCATTATAAAAATGAAAATTCCTTCTCTGACAGCATTCATTGCTTAGCATGCAGCAATTTGGCTGTCAGAAACAGCTGGCCGTGCAGGGTGGGACAATAGAAAGGCGAGACCGGAGAGAGGCCAGTGCTTACTCAAGTCTCCCACTGTGAGAGGATCAGGTTACTGAGACTGTCATTAACAACAGACTGCAAGGGGCTCTGAGGCACAGCTTCCAGTGAGCAGGAGCTGGTGGCTCAGACAGTGAGTGATTTTCCCCTTTTTGCTGAATGGAACAACAACAACACACACACACACACACACACACACACACACACACGACCTGTTAACCTTTGCTGACTCAAATATTCAATTCTGATGTGTTTTCTCCTGGATGATGAGCATTTTAGGGGAAATAAATCCTTTCTACACTGTATATAGTCGTTATTGGCACATTATGGAAAACTCAAGAAGTGTGGGACTGCATGATACCTATATTTTGGCATTTGTAATTTTTAGGTTCTTTTTACCTAGAATTAGTGCCAAAAGGCCCAACACTAAGAACCCCATGCAGCATGTTCAGGCATGAGGTAAGGTGTGCATGTTACCCAGATGTAGCATGTAGCAAGGATGAGGAAGGGCAGAGGATCTGTGTGGCTTGGAGCCACTGTCTGTGTGACTACAGTGTGGCTGGCCCTGTACTCTTTCCTGTATTGATTCCATGACTCACGGAGCATGATCTAAGCAAAAAGCACACTTCAGCTATAGAGGAGACAGCTGTCTATTATAGGAGGACATGTTTTCTATGTTTAAAAGCGCCAAGTTTTTCCTTTTAGTTTATACACTGGTGACATACTCACTACAAATGTCTCATCAAGGGTGTTTAATTTTTTTCCCCTTCCTGAGAAAAGAATTCTTTCAAAAATACTCTTCTAAATATCATTCTTAACTTTTATTTCACAACTGGACTTCCTGTGTAGGAGAAATTTTGTTGTTCTATTTTTGGGGAAAGCTATGTCAAGATGGCAAGGGCCTAGTGGCGGTTTAAGGCAACACCGTGGCAAGAACCTTGGATTTTTGAAGTGAACAGCATTTCAGAGGTTCTGGGTGACTCAAGATAAGTTTTTTGGTTGGAATTGGGTAGTTGTTATGTGTGACTGGGACTGTACTTTTGCCCCCTTTCCATCTAAATCTGTTTCCTTTTTACATGATAGAGGCTGAAGTTCCCAGATGTTGTTTGGATTAAAGAGTGTGTGGGGGAAGAGGGGAAAAAAAGCTTTCTTAATGATAATAACAGAGTCAGACTGGCTGGTTCTGTACTGACAGGAAAATGGAGAGATAAAAAGTCCATTAATGGTGTGTGCACAGCCTAAGTAGCCAATAAAACAATGCTGTCCTCCCTGGAAGCCGGTCCCAGACTGGCAGTGCTTCGTGCCAACTGCAGGAGACAACAGCTGCAAAGGGGCAGAAGGATTCTGAGTCAAGAGTCCACATCCACCGATTGGCTGGGGGGTGGTTCTTTTGTTCTCTGCCTCCGCCTCCTCTCCGCCTCCTCCTCCTGCCCCTTCTCCTTTTGCCCATTTTCCGCAGTGAGCCCCTCTTAATGCTCGCTGTTCCAGAAATTGAACCACATCTGATTAAAACTTAATGGTTACTCAGAATGAAGTTGGCTGTTGGTTTCCAAGCCTATTTGTCTGGGTTAGTTTGAGTGTGTGACCATAGAAATGTTAATTTATACACAATGTATCCAAGTATTACAGTCCCCAAAGTTTGATAGAATAGTCAGTCACTTACCACAGAGGTAACACTGTTTCCCACTTCCCAAATATTGAATTTCCACGCTCAAAATGAGTAGTTTTTTTTTTTTTTTTTTTTTTTTTAAGCATTTTGGTTTGGAAGGTAACACTGGAGAATGGCAAACACTTGGTTTCAGCATTCATTCTTTGTATGGGCTTCCTTCTGCTTCAGTCCCGGGTTAGGGTTAGGTCCAGTGTAGCGGACCTTGCTTTGGAAACTTGCTGTTTCCTGGTCAGGTCAGCCCGTAGGTCTCCAGCAGAGGGAAGGAAAGAAATACTGAGTGGAGGAGAAAAGCATCCTTGTATATTCAAAAAGGACATGATCTTAAAGTGAACTAATAAAAAAAAAAGTGAGGTGATCTGATTATCTCTGTCTGTTACGCACAGGTTTAGTTTAAAAATCTAAGTTATTATGACTTTAATTCCTAAGGGGCCCAGGGATTAGAGTGTTCATTTTTGTGCCATGTCCTGGGCTATAGAATTGGCCTGTGTTAGGAAGCTGGTATTTATACCCTCATTTTGCAGGGGAAAGAAACAAAGTGTGAGAAACTCACTTCCTCAAGGCCACAGAGTCTGTTCTTGCCTATGGGTGCAGCCGTATTAAAACATGTGCTATGAACCCACACTGTAGCCATCCAGAAGAGGAGGTGGGTGTTCCTTATCTGGACACTCCAGAATGTTGGTGGTGCAGAGTAGGAACACACTGTGCTTTTATGTTTCTGTCTACTTACTTATTTAGGTGCTTGAGATTCAACTCAGAGCCTCATGTGTCTTTCACTGAGCCACACACCCAGCCCCACACACTGCTTTTAAATCCCAGAAGCCTTAAATCCTAGAAGGCTCCATGGAAGAGGATACATTCCTTTACACTTCAGCACCTTGTGCCAGGCATTCTGCTCAGGGCTGGGACTCAGAACTGGAGAGGATGAAGGAAGTCCTGCTCTCAAAGTGTGATCATCATTTCCTGGTGGGTAGAGCCAGGGATGTGGAGAACAGAGTGGGTACCCAAGCATCCTGGGAGAAGAGAAGCTGGAGAAAAATACCTGATCATGAGCTCAGCTGGGAACGAGGCTTTTCCAGTTGACCCTAAACAGAGGGCTTGGAGCAGAGTGTGGACCTTGGAACGAATGTGCGGGGAGGAACATTATGTCATGCTTTTAGGTACTATCTGTGTTTCCTTTTTGGAAACTGCATGTAGATTATGAGCTGTCTCAATGTTCTTGGCTGTGGACTTCTCTCTCCTAGGCCACTCCCAGGCCATACCAAGTGGCCATAGTATCCCAAGAATGGTTTCTTCTCTTTTGACTAAAGATGGCAAAATAAGGTCTGTGGGCAAATTATGTTCTTTTACATAAAACCTTTATGTTAGGCACCTTTAAAAAGTATGTGGCCTTTGCTGGTTTGGTGTTTTATTTAGATGGCAAACTAGAGAGACTGTTCTGAGGAAATATAATCCCTCAGTGATTAATATTAGATATTGAATGGCCTTTAACATGTCATGCTTGCTCTACTGTGCCAGCTTGTCTTTTTCTAAATGTCAAGCCATCACTGTGTCAATTTTATATGTTTGAAAGACTGGGATGAATTCTAGGTGTGACACTTTGGTTTTTACATTTTTACATTTTATAGTAGTTTAAATGTCTCCATCGTGTTCTTGGTGGAGGCTCGTGTAGGGTCCATGTTGATGAAGAATACTAATGTATTTTAAAGTCACACTTGGCTATTTGGGGGTGACTTGCTTTCAGCTCTGTTCACTAGCTGATGCTGGGGATGTGAATGGGAATTGACATGCTGGTTATTAATCTGAAGATTTCCCTTTATTCTGTCAATAAACTCCACTGGTTGAGGGATCCGCTTGTACCGTTGTTTTCAGTTCTGCTGTGGGGCAGCACTAGACTGCAGTCCATTGTGAATATCGCCAAGTAATTTATTATTCATTATCGAGGAAAAGAAGTTTTGACATATATCAGAGCTGATTCAGTACCATGCTCTCACATGCATTGTTATGTCTTTCAGAGTGAGAAAAGAGGGGAATTCAGAGACAAGTCAAAGTAACCAGTTTTTTGTTGGTAAAAGCTCAGAACGTTTTTTTTTAAAGGAAGAAAATTACTATTATGAAAGTCAGGGTTGTGGTTGTGAAAGCATCAATAATAGTAATGACTTATCCTGTAAGGGTGTTTATATCGGGTTCTGTTCTGAGTACTTTACATATGTTAACTCGTTCATTTTAATAACTCTGTGAAGCAGGTTCAATTTTTTTTAATCTAAATTTTACAGATGAAGGAAATGAGGCACATTAAGTTAGTGCCTAAGGGCTTAGAGGTAGCAAATGGCAGGGTCAGAATTACAACTAAGGCAGTATGGCTCAGTTCTGGGTTTTAGCCACAGTGAAGGAAGAAAAAAAAAAAGGAATAGTGACCAGGGTAGAGTGCAGAGTCCTGGCAGTTTCCTAAAAAAGAAACATTAGAACCATCACTAAGGTGGGAGGGTATGAGGAGTGTGAGGATACAGGAAGCAAACTTTTATGGCATGAATCCTGGTTTGTTAACTTACTGGACTTTGGAGGACCTTTCTGTGAAGAAGTTATTTGACTGTGGTGTTTCTTCCCAAGGTTTCAATTGAATTTTACATATGTGTGTGTGTGTGTGTGTGTGTGTGTGTGTGTATGTAAATATAAAATTACTCTGTCCTCTCACATGGTAGAGGGGCATGGCAGCTCAATGGGGCCTCTTTTTTTTTCAGTATTGGATAACATTTATTAGATATATTACATATTAGAAATAGTTCCAACATTTTACATTTCTTAATTCAGTTACTCCTGAGAGCAACCCAATACACACAATATTTGTATATATACATACATATTTATACAAAAAATTATGAAGTAGCACTACATTTTCTGTAGGTATTTATATATGTACACATACATACATACATACATGTATGTAAGTATAGTAAAAGTATGGAAGGAAAAAAACAAATTGATAACAGTGATTACAAGGATTTGAAAAGTATTGGCAAGATTTTATAGGGAGAAAATGTTCATTTCCACATTCAAATGTAATTTTAAAAAAAGCATTACAGTTGTATTTATTTTATTATTTTTTTAATACTATTTTTTAAAATTTTTTTCTCAAAAGTTGCATTTTAATACATGTTATTAAACATAACAGAAAAAAACAAATTTTCAGAAGCTGTACCACATAAAAATAAAATAAAGATATTACAGTTGTATTTAGAGAACTTTTATAATTGAAAGCTTCAGTGTATACCATGTTTGTCAGTAGTTATTTAACAACATAATAGTTGACACAAGTTGACAGCAAGACATATTATAATACAATTAAAAATAATGATAAAGATGTTATTTACTGAAATAGTAATCATGGTATTTTTTTATTTTGGAGTGGGGGGCACGTACTAGGGATAGAACACCACTCCTATGTGATGGAGTTCAATCTCTGAGGAATGAGTGGGTACTAATGGCATATTGTACTACTCAGCTATATCCTTAGCTTCCCCCTCTCTCCAGTGTTTGGACAGTGTCTCACTAAGTTGCTGAGGCTGGCCTCAAACTTGTGATCTTTCTGTGTTAGTGTCCCGAGGTGCTGGGATTACAGGATTGTACCACCAAACTGGATTATCATGGTATATTTTGGCATGATAAAAGAAAATTATGAGGGGCTGGGGATATAGCTCAATTGGCCCTGAGTTCAATCCCCAGCACCACACACACACACACACACACACACACACACACAAAACAAGGTGGCCCTCTTTTACAAGCGTATTAATCAGTCCCACCCTCATGATATGAAATTTCACCTTCATGATCTAATCACCTCTCAAAGGCCCACCTTCTACTATTATCACATTGGAGATTAGGTTTCAATATAGGAATTTTGAAAGGCCACAAACATTCGGGCCATGGCACGGATCAAGTATAAATCATATGTATGCATACATATATAGTCTACATATTTGCGTAGATATGTATATGAATCTCTATATTGTGAATTCAGACTGAGAAATGGCAGTAGATGCATGTGTGGATATGTAGTTCCTTTACCATTCTTGCTGTTGGATATTCAGTGAACCCCACAGTTGGGAGCCACTCATCTGCTGGAGAGAGAACATACTCACATATAGAAGCTTCCCCAAACCTTGGCACACCACTGCTTCTGTGAAGTATTGACATTTACTTGCCTATTTCTTTAAAAAAAATTTTTTTTTCTTACATGTTGAATTTGTCCTTGTTAAAGGCACTGGGAATTGGCTGTAACTCAGAAGTAGAAGTTAAAGTGTTTGATGTGTGTGCTCTGTGAAAGTCCACCCAAAATTATATTTAAAATAAAATAGTTTCTAGACGTGTATGTGACCCAGCCTTCATGTGTCTAAAGTAAAAACAATGGCTCACAATTGTGTTAAACTAGTATAAATCTTGTGATAATTTCTAAGAGGCTTAGTTGAACTTAGGGTAGTGTGTATTGTCTTAAAATAAGCCTGACTAGTAGAACCAACAAAAATGCTGTACATGAAAAAACTGAACAAACATTCTTTTTTAACCATTATCTATGAGTCCTTTCCCCAATACTTAATACATTCAAAGTTAAAACTAACAGGAGCTAGCCTTTTCCTTCCTGCCATTTTTAAAAAATAAGCCATTCTAAAACTTATACAAGATTATCACTTCCCCTTGGGATTTAAAAAGTTAAAAAAAGCAAAGTCAGGGAGACAGATGTTTATGAAATGGACTAGGGTTTAGTGACCTGAAACTCAGTTGAGTTTTTTTCTCAGAATTGTTGACAGTGTGAATAGCAAACATTGGCAAATGCTAATGTTTTCATATACTTTTTATAATTCTTGTATGTTCATGTTCTGCCTCTAATTGAAGCAATTCTGAGAGTATTAACTGTTTAATGTGGCATCTATCTGAATGATACTCAACTTTGAGTCACCTGGAGAGTTACTCACCTCTGGGTGCTAGAGAGCAGTCTCTAGTCGCTCTAATGTGCAGCCATGAATGAGGACCTGTGGGCTCATTCAGTCTTTTGGCTTGGTGTTTGGCTAATCCTCACCTGCTCTTCTGTAGTCCACAGAGCTCACATATGTGCTAGGCATCAGGGATGTGAGGATACTGGAAGCAAACTTCTATGGCATGAACATTGGTTAATTTATTGGACTCTGGAGGGACTTTCAGTGAAAGAATTTAGTTGGCTATGGTGTCTCTCTGCCCATAGGAATATAGCACCAGCAAAAAGCTTTTCTTGAATTTCTTATTATTATTTAACTTTGTAGTGCTGAAGATTAAACCATGGCCTCACAAGTGCTAGGCAAGTACTCAACTACTGGTTGACACCTGTGGCCCTTGAATTTTTTTTTTAGATCATTTATGTCATAAAGTTTGTATGAATGCATATGTATTTGTACATACAAAGTACATATATATACATACACTTTATATATGTAGTAAAACTTACATGCGTGTGTATATATAGACATGTATATATTTTGTGTGTGTGTGTGTGTTTGGATGTGTGATACTAGAGATTGAACCCAGGGACACTTTACCACTGAGCAATATTCTCACCCCTTTTTACTTTTTATAGTCTTGCTAAGTTGCTAAGGCTCACCTCAAACTTGTGATCCTCCCATGCATCTGGGATTATAGGTGTGCACCACTGCTCCTAGCTAAACTTATCTATACATAAATAAATAATGTTATCCCCTTTCATCAATCTTAGACAAAGCCACTTTAGATATGAATAATGTAAAAAATTTATGAAGAATTAATTTCTGGGCTGGAGGTGTTTGGTGATAGAGCACACACTGGATTGTGTGAAGTCCTGGGTTTGTTCCCCAGTACAGAAGAAAAGAAAGAAGAAAATAAAAGAATTTATTTTACATTAGAAGTTCTGGCCCACTTGGGAATTTGGGATATGAACAATAAATATAGATTGTTCATGTTAACTGTCAGGTAAGTTGCTTCTTAAGAATCGCAACATCACAAATGATCAAAAAGCTGATGTTTCAACTGGTGCTGATATAAATTAATCACAGGTGTGCAATCTTGAGGCCTGTGATGAAAAGGGTGCTAACTCAATCAACTTCAGACATTTTTCATTTTATAGAATTAATCTATAAAAGATGAATCTAGGGGCAAGACTATGTGTTCTAATTAATAGTAACCAAAATCAAGAGGCTGTAATTCCATTAGTGGACTGAATGCTTAATGACACAAGGAGATTAAAGTATGGAAAATGTCTGTGCTTTGTGGTTACTCTTATAAAATTACTTGAGTTAAGGAATCTAGAGACTCAAGTATCCTAGATAATGAAGTCTTGATAATAGCTTGTAATTCTGGAAGCAGGCCCGTAGTCACCCCCCACCCACCTACATCATCCCGTCCCGAAGTATCATTGCAGCTCACAAGAGGATTCCAGAGGGGTTTTTCCTGATTCTAGGTAGGTTGGCTGTAGTCCTGACTTTTCACTTGCCATTATTCTTCCTGTCGTTTTGTCTTCCCTTTTATTTTCTTCCAGCACATCATGTGTTCTTTCTTAGAAGTTGTCCCATGTTAATTGTCTCAGCCTGAGCTTGGTGGTGATTTGCACGTTGTCAGGGGTACTTCTCTGATAAGTATGTGGTGTCTGCCTATTTTATATTCTGAGCCACTGGCTCAGAATAATGATCCCGGTGCATGGGGAGTGACAGGCATGGGTTCATTTCCTAAGCTGTGTGACTTTTTTCTACACAAATGGATTGGAAGACAAAGTATGTTAACAAATACAGTGTACACTCAAGGAGGGAAAACTTCTAAGGGGATAGATACCATTGTCAGCTCTCTGTTGCCATGATGAAATACCTGAGACAATCAACTTTAAAGAAGGAAAGATTTCTTTTATCTCATGGATCCAGAGGTTTCAGTCCATGGTTGTTTGGCTCTTTGCTTTGGGCCTCTGGCAGCATAGTACAACATGGCTGGAGCACATGGTAGAAGAGTGTTTACCTCATGCCAACCAAGAAGGAGAGAGAGAGAGGGAGAGGGAGAAAGGGGCTCTGGTCCCAAAATCCCTTTCAAAGGCATACCTCCAGTGATCTAACTTCCCTCTCCTAGGCTCTTCCTACTAAACTGTCCAGCATCTCTCACTAGGATCTTAGGCTGGTGACCGAGCATTTTTTATTTATTTATTTATTTATTTATTTTTTTGGTACTGGGGATTGAACTCAGGGGCACTCGACCATCGAGCACCATCCCCAGCCCTATTTTTGTGTTTTATGTAGAGACAGGGTCTCACTGAGTTGCTTAGCACCTCGCCATTGCTGAGGCTGGCTTTGAACTCGTGATCCTCCTGTCTCAGCCTCCCTAAGTGCTGGGATTACAAGCGTGAGCCACCGCGCCCGGCTGTGACCGAGCATTTAACACATGGGCTGTTGGGGGACACTTCGAGAGCATAGCATTGTGGGAGGGAGTACACATCTTTCTCCCACCATAGCCTCTTCAGTCTCCTGGACTGTAAATAACCGGAAGAAGGCCAGAGAGTGAGAGCCCTGCCTCAGGAATTGTATGGGGCATGGTTCCAAGTGACCGTCTCAGGAATAATTTTCTGGGAAGGGAATTAACATTTTTCTTGTAAGATGAAGCATCTCCTCTCCTACATTTACTTACAACCTCTTAGTTTCCAGTAATATTATATTGTTAGCATAGTACTTGAGTATTATTCTTCAGTTCTCCCCCTCCCTCCATCTCTGTCTGTCTCTCTCTTTTTCTCTGTATGTGTATGTGTGTAATTTAGAAAAAAGATTGAAGTGCTGGCATAGGAAATATTTCTTTGTTTTCAAGTTTAAGTCAGTGGGAAGCCAAGGTTGAGTGTATATTACATATTTTTTGCATAAAATAAGAAATACTTGTAGATCTCTCTCAGTCTCTTTAACTTAAGGTTTGGGGGAGGGTTTGATATTTGTTTGTTTTTGCTTTGAATTAAAAGCTGAACACTAAAAGTGGGTGCTAGGTAGATGTTCCTCTGTTTTTTTGCTATTAACATAATTGTTTCTCTTTTTAAATTCTTTTCATATTTCTCTTGAAGGGTTCCTCCTGTGCTTTGAATCCCTTACCAGGGTATACCCATTCATATATCAGCATTTTATTAAGGAGCTATTGGTTTTAAGACCTTCCTGATATTTCAGAATGAAAAATAGTACTTATTTGTGAAGAGTCCACAGAATCAATAGGGAAATAGTTAAACTAAAGAATTGAAATGTACTATTTGAGTGCTGTGACAGTTAAGTTTGGAAATGCCAGATAAGAGGGCATATATCTCAGACAGGATGTCAACATAGGGGCTTTGGGAGGTGATGTTAGAGCTGATTCTGAAGCACAGGAATTCGCCAGATACATATTTCAGACAGGTAAGTGCAGTGGCAGAAGGTGAATAAGATTATAGTGCCCTCAGGGAGCTGCAAGGTGCAGTAGGGTGAGGGGACCTGTGGGGTGATGTCCTGGTGGCTGGAGATGTCTTGGGCCAGGCTGTGAACATCAGGAGTCAGCACATGTTGGTGTGAGCAGCTGAGAGGCAGCTCAGTGGACAGATCAGCTGCCCTGTTGGCAGGTATGTCGGGGACCACAGTGGAGTCTGGCAGAGCACCAGTGTGGGGAGAGTCAAAGGCAGTGGGTTTGTAAGGTGAACTTGGTTTCTGGGTTGGTAATCAAGGTTAATGGGTGCTTTCATTGCAGGGAATATCAGCACATTTGGGGAGTGGTTGAAGTAGATGTGATGACTTTAGTTTTGGGAACCTGTATATACTCTTATGCCCCTTGAGAGCCTGATCATGGTGGATACCTGTTTTACTACTACTGCTGCATTTTCTTACTCGCTTTCCTTCAATTGGCAAGCAAATTATTGGAAAACAAAAGGAAACCTCTATGAGTTAAGAACTGCACTGCTAAATTAAATGAAAATGTTGTTTTTAGTTTTTTTTTCTTTCATGAGTAGGTTGGATGCCATCTCAGTACAGGAGTAGATTGGAAAACCATCTTTAATTAAAGAGTATGCCTTCCTATTAGCATAATTCTTGAGAAAACCTGGTAGCAATCACAAATAAAATGTCTAAGTACAAAGTCTTTGAGCTAGTGGGGAGCTTAATGACCTGGGCCACTATACTCAGTTTGTTTTTAGAAATGGAAAACAGAGAGGGTGAATGACTTTCCAGCATCACATAGCAAAGGTGCAGGGGTGTTCAGTGATTTTTCCATTAGACTTTGATGACTCCCTGCATAATCCCATACAGATGATAGAAGCAAATTTTGAAGATTTACCTAAATTCTTGACTTGACTTTAATTTCTTTTTTGGTGTTTTGTTTTGTTTTTTGGCACGCTTGGAATTGAACCAGGGCCTCGCATATGCTAGGTGAGTACTCTGTCACTAAGCTACATTCACAGCCCTTCATTTTATTAACTCAATGTTCACAGGTTAATAAATGTTTGTTGACTATCTAATATGGAAGAGATACAGCCCCAATTATTATAAAAGATAATAAGGCAAAGATACATAAGAGGCTATTTTTCTTATCAGGAAGCTTGAAGGTTAGTTTTTTTTAGATAACTCATTATAGGACTGGTAACTACTTTGAAAATACACAGCTTGTCTAACATAATTATGCTTAAGTAGTATACATACACACATATACACACGATAACAACAAGAAAACAAGGCCATGTGAAACATTGTTCACCTTTCGTTCTGTTTTTGGGTTTTTTATTGGGTTTATTTTTTTCTTGCTAACTTCTTCTCCTGGTGAGGGGCAAGCAGCTGGCTGAGTAGCCTTGGGAATGCTTCTATGCCTGTGGGCAGATGATAATTTCAGCCAAATGATTAGAAAAAGTATTGATTAACTCTTATTCAGTTTATTCTTGTTGAAACTTAATTAGGGAGAGTGATTTGGTGAAAAATTTATTTAGGTTGATAGCTGACATAAATATTTGCAAGTGGGAATAAGAAAGTTTTGTCCTTTTCTTTCCTGCTTTGCATTTGGAGTCTTGGGTAGAAACTTAGCCATGTAGTGATAGAGGAATTTTTTTAAAAAAAAAAAACTATGCATTTGCAATTGTTAATGCTTTTGGTTTTTCTGTATTTTAAATGTCATTCATTCCATATATATTTAAACCAATCTGGCACCATGTTAGCCCAGTCTTGGAGATGTAGCAGGAGGTGGGACACACAGTCTGTACTTTCTAGAGGGTCCTCATGGAAGCTTTGCTAAATATCTGTGTAGTGAGGTAAATAGACACAGGCACCCCAGAGTAAAGCTTAGGAGAAGCAAAATGCCAGACACCCCATTAAAAACCAGAAAATCTGGTCCTAGCCCAGTGGGTGGCATCCCTGCAAACTCTTGTAAAAGTGCTTTGAGATCAGGAGCTGATGAAAGCCTGTATGGCATTGTGTGTGAGGGTAATCATCAAGGATTACCACATTCCGGTGAGGCGACAGTTGAAACATGGGTGCCGTGGAGGTGTGGATGCTGCGGTGGTGGTGGATTGGGAAGTGCACACACAGATGCTGCTGAACTGAACAGACTGAGAAGAGCCATCTGATTCCCCTTCAAGTCTGGTTCTGTTCAGGGATGTTTGGGGAGAATGGAAGAAATGACAGCCTCCTCCTTTCTTACCTCTGCAAGTTTCTAAGCCTTCTCCACTCAAGTGGCTGATTCCTCACTCAGAGCCTTTTTGAGATACAGATGTAGCTGGAATAGAGGAATTTGGGTTGAGGCTTTGGGGAATGTCATGAAACTCAGTTGACTCTGTGGATCAGCCATAGACCCCTTAACTGGGAGAGCACTGACAGCATTAAAAAACATCAATACACACCAATACACTCAGGTATGAGGAAAGTATAAGAAAACGAGGGGGAGGTATAATGGATCCACTGGATTTCTTTAATGAACTTCCCACTACTCTAAAAGATATGTAGAAAGGTTTTCTATGTGGGTAGTGACATCAGTTGACCAAAGATGCTATGTCCAGTTCCTTTCCAATCTAATTTACAAGTCAGACTGTCTTTTTAATAGGGAAAGAAATGAAAGAGCAGGAATTGAGAAGGAAGAGAGAAAGGAGTGAGTTGTGTGGGTTCCCTGTGAGGGAGACATGCTCATCTTCGTCTTTCTGTCTTTGGAGGATCTGCTTTTCTCTGAAGTCACCATCATATGTGGTGAGGCAGTAAATCTGGGGGAATTCTGTGTTAGCCTGTGGCCTTCCTATTTGGTGTCTTATAAATCCTTCTAAGCTGCCACTGGTGGAAGAGTGAGTTTGGGCACTGTTAGTCTTTCATATTTCTGTTTTACAGGCTTCCCTGCAGAACCCTTGATAATACTTACTTAAAATTGCAATTTGTGTGAGTCAAAATGGGCAAATCTCAGTCATTTCATGATTCAGCCTTATATTCCAGCCTTAGTCATCTCCACTGTCTCCTCTTTTCACTCCTTAAGTATTGAGTTTACAATAATAGCTACCATTCATTAGCACCCACCATGTGCCATGCTTGTCACCTGTGGCAGCTCTGCAGGGATGTCATGGTGCCCACTTGCCTGCGGGAGGCTGCTGCGTGAATGGTTGGCTCGAGCTCATGTGACTGGTGGCCAGCGGGGCTGGTACTCAACCCAGGGCTCTGGTGCAGGCCTGGAACTCCCTTTGTCTATTATGCCCCACTGCCTTTGTTCCCTCAAGTTTCATCCTTGATCCTTTTTCTTTGTATTTCTGGCACAAATAAATGAGTCTGTGGCTGGACAAATGAAAGGGATCTTGATGGACCGCCAAACCACTTCAGTGGAGAGTTTTGAGGTTACAAAGTATAAGCAGGTTATCTTCAGAAGGATAGTCTGTTACTTAATTACACATAGTAATTAAGTAATCCACAGCCGGTCCCTCTTATCTCAGCCAAATTATACCTTAAATTCTAGAGGAGTAGTATGCTCTGATGCTTGGGTCTTAGATTTTGTCACTGGGGCCAAAATGTCAGGAAAGCCTTCCTTCACTGAATCTTCTCTTTGGCTGGTCTTCTCCCTAGGCTTGTGAGACTTTAATCTTTTCCTTAAAACATCCTGAGGATTTCATTCTTTCTCATATCCTGCTTGCCCTCCCCATCACTTTTTCCTTATTCTTTAAAAGTTTAGTAAGTTTGATCTCTACTCAGTGTCTAGATATACACCTTGAGAGATTAGTATTTCTGTGGTGGAATTCTTTGCCCAGATTTCTTACGAAATGTGCTGTATGTTTTTACAACATATACAGTTATCAGGTAAATGGGAAAAAGGGTTAAAATTCTCCTGTGAGAGTTAAAACAGTCAACATAGAGACAGTAGTAGGCAGAAAGAATCAACTGATGTCAAGTTGAAAGCAAGAACAGAAAAAGGTGACCTGTGGAGCTGAAGGTTAAGAAGGACTTTTCTTGAAGTCAGGGCAGGATAGGAACATATGAGGGAGAACTGGTCATAACTGCTTGTAGCTATTGCTATGATACATATGTGTTTGTGGCCCTGTCTGCTACTACTGGTAGTGAGTCATCCTTGAAAATAAAATAATTTTATATGCAAAGCTTACTGTATACAAATCCTATGGGTGGTATTCCAAGAGATAAGTTTCAGAAGCAAAATAAGTTGGCAGTTCCAACTTGGGCTTCTGTGTACTACTGTTAACTTTGCTTAACAGTAGTAGATTCGAATGTAGGTTATTGTAGGGGTCAACACACTTTCTCTCTAAAGGGCTAGAAAGTAAATATTTTAGGCTTTGCAAGCCATACGGATTCTGTCACAGCTATCAACTTTGCCATTTCAGTGTGAAAGCAGACATAGAAT